>JAUTXW010000635.1:5000-230000 GCA_030620095.1 Kuschelorhynchus macadamiae
GAAATGATAATTAAACTAGGTAAAGCACAATATTTTTCTACGTTAGATCTTGCTAACGGTTTTCATCAAATGGAAATGTGCAAAAAAGATATTCCTATAACTGCATTTAGCAGATATTTTCGACATTATGAATTTTTAAGAATGTCCTTTGGTTTAAAAGAGGTCACCCGCGACATTGTGTATATTAGACGACATAACTGTTTTCAGTACAAGTCTACATGAACATATTTTAAAACTAAGAAAAATATTTACAAAATTACGCGATGTTAAATTTAAAATACAACTAGATAAATCTGAATTTTTTAAAAAAGAAATCCAAATATTTAAGACATGTAACTCAACACAGAATTAAACCAAAAACTGAAAAATTTTCAGCAGTAAAAATGTTCCTATACGGAAAACTAAAAAAGACATAAAATAATTTTTAAGCTTCATAGGATATTATCGCCGTTTTATTCAAGATGTTGCTAAAATAACAAAACAAGACGGCAATTACAGATACAGATATATATATATATATATATATATATATATATATATATATATATATATATATATATATATAAATATATAATATAAATCTGTCGTATGGTTATTTAATCAAAAAACGTAAATTCGAAATTAACGGTGGTGATTACGCTAGAATTTGATTATAAAATATTTTATAAAAAAGGCTCGCAAAATTCCAGTGCAAGAATTCAATTAAACTTATATGAAAATGACTCTGTTATAAACAACCCAGGATACCATAACGGCATAGTTAAATGGAAAACCGTGACACCGAACCTTGACTCTCAAATAAATGCAAACTCGAATAAAGATAATCCTGACACGGATCAAGTACGAAGCTTAGATATCAATTTGCCCTCGACCTACGCAGGTCAAGAGAACAATGGACAAAAAATAAATATCTTATACCACAAAAAATACTGTGCATAGTAATCAAAATGATACAGAAAATCCTGGCTTAAATATCCTAGATGAAATAATTAATAAGTGCTTATAATATTTAATAAAGTATTACATTAACAACGTAGAAGTACCGAAAAACCCTGATATTAAAGAATTTATTAGCGATTACATGAACAATGAAAAAACGTGTTACGCATATTTTAATAATGAAAAACTTATCCCCATGTTTACAAACATAAACATACAAAACTTTAGAAAACCAAAAATAATAAGATGTACAAATCTAGTCAATAATATTAAAGACAAAGATAAAAAATATTTATAGATGACTCATGAACATCGAAGTAACACTAATCACAAAAGAATCGTAAAAACTTATGACAGGCTAAAGCAAAAATAGTTTTGGCCTAAAATGAAACAAGATATTACTCAATTCATAAATGATTGTGTAAAATGTCAGACTTTAATATCAGATTGTTGAGAGGGTTACGGATAAGGGCATCCACACGTTACATTTTTGTACCCGCTCTGTGTTCGATAGAAAAGTCGTACTATTGTTAACGTTTTTCCTTTAATGACAGCATATTTATAAAATTTAGTATTGCTTGGGTCATTATCTAAATCAATATTCATAAGTTCTTTAAGTTTTATGAACATACCTGTTAGTGACAGAAAAATAATGACAAAGTAAACAAAAAACACTTGCGTAAAATTTCCACTTAATTTATTTTACAAAAATAATGACGATTGTTTCGCCAACACTGTGGCTTCATCAGATATTAGATGTAAACTAAAATAAAATAAGAGTGTACCACAAATTATAGATTTTAAATACCTGAATGCGTTTTTTTACAACTGCGGATCTTAGACAGTTCAAATGTTCTGGATTTACCCTTAATAAACTAATAAAGGTTTAACAATGGGGAACCGTTCAGGTCCAATTGATCGTTTAATAACGTGTTGTTATTTTTATGTTTGTTTATTTCCATACTTTCTAGTAAATTAAGTTTTTTACTTTTTCGTTCTACATGTAAAATTTCGAAGTTCTCATCAAAAGTATGGTTTTCTTGAATTAAATGTTTGGAGTAATTGGAATTATCTTTATGCTTTCTGTAACTGAATTTATGTTCACTTATCCTTTTTTGAAATGTTCTGCCTGTTTGTCCAATAAAAAAATTTTGGACAAGTTCCACAATTTAATTTGTAAACACCCGATTTATTGTGTTTTTTGGTTTTACTCTTATTGTTTTTAATGTATTTACTAAGGCTGTTGTTAGTTCTAAAAGAAATTTTTGCACCTTTGTTTTTAAAAAACTTAGTAATAGTTAATGTTATTTTTCCTGTATAAGTGAAAGTATGGAAATTATTATTTTCTTTGAAACTGTTAGTAGGATAAATTAACTGTAATGCCTTTTTATGTTGTTTCTTTTCTACTATTTTGTCTATAAGATATTCATGATAACCGTTATTAACAGCTATTTGTATTTGATTCTTTAATATAACTTTCATTACTTAGAGGTATGTTGATCAATCTATGAACAAAACTATTAAATGCTGACATTTTGTGCGTAAAAGGGTGATTAGATGTATTGTGTATTGTAATATCGGTATGAGAAGGTTTGTGGAAGATTTGAAACTCGTGTTTATTATTTCTAACAGTTATTGTTAAGTCCAAGAAATTAATTTCTCTATTATTTTCTAATTCAACAGTAAAATGTATATTTTTGTGTAGGTTAATTGATATAATCTAAAAATGATTTTAGTTGCCTGTGAGTACCAATAAAACATGCTTGTATGTCATCCACATATCTATACCAATAAATGAAATTTTTACTAAGAGAATATTCATGAATTTTAGTTTCCAAATTGTCCATAAACTTCTCGGCTAAAATTGGACTTAAAGGGTTTCCCATTATTAAACCTTCCTTACTTATGTACACAGTTTCATTAAACTTAAAATAATTTTGATCTAAACAAGTCGACAAGGCTTCTAAAATATCCTGTTTATATATTGGATTAACGTTATTTTTAGTAAGAAGTTCTTCAACTAATAATAAAACATCAACCGGCGGTATACTAGAGAATAAATTTTGAACGTCAAAAGATATTAGTCTGGCGTTACTTGGAATTTTTAAATTATAGATTTTACTTATTAATTGAGAGCTATTTTTTATACTGTACTTGGATTTAAAATTACAATACTTTACTAAAATGTTTATTAACTTATTAGAAAGGATTACTGCTGGTGCTGAAATATAAGATACCACTGGTCTAATTGGCATATCGTTTTTGTGTAGTTTAATAAAAGAGTATAATTTGGGTATTTGAGGATTCATTAATGATATGTGATATTTTTGTTTTTCGGTGAATAAGCTAAGATCTTTGACTACATTTTTTACTAGTTTTTGAAAAAGTTCTGTAGGATCAAAATTAATTTGTTCGAACTTACCGGAATTTAGGAAATCGAGTGTTTTAGAAATATATCGATCTTTGTTCATAGCTGACAGTTTTTCCTTTATCTGCTCTTGTAAAAATTATGTTATGTGTGTTACTTTTATTAACTATCGATTTTACTACAGAATAATCTTATTTGATAATACGTGTTTTTCAGTATTTGTAAGTTGCATTTTTTGTGTAATTTCTAGCACCTTTTACATTTATGCTCTTTGTAGTGTTAGTATACCGTAAAAATATTGTATCGTTTGTCTTTATACCTTTACATTTATATATATATATATATATATATATATATATATATATAAATATATGTATATTTTTTTGAATAATTTTTACTATACTTAATGTTGGGCTAAATTTAACATATTTTATTTTATTTTTTTTTAAAGCTTTGTTAACAGGAATATTTCTTTAAACAATAAAGCTTGATTTGACTTTGACTATTAGTATTCTTGGCGGTAAAGTTACATACAAGCAAAGAGCACAAATATATGATTTTTGTAACGACCTACAACAAGAATTACTTTGATTATGTATGTTTTTTCGACGTTCTAGAGTCGCTAGAAAACAAAAAATATATTACTAGAAAAAAAAAGATATCTTTGAATGAAAAGAAAATTTGCGTGCACGATACCTTAATAATGAAAAAAAAATCGGTGTTACACGTCAAATTAATTTTATCATTTTGTATATAAATACATTTTTTTTAACATAACATTTTTGTTCAACATATATGGTGCCTTGCTACTCTTAGGCAGATAAACAGCCCCCTGAAAACGAAAAAAAAAAAATATATATATATATATATATATATATATATATATATTTATATTTATATTTCTCTTCTTGAACCTTACAATTTATAAATATATCAAGTACTTTCTAGGGATTAGGTTCGTGGATTGAAACAAAAAAGCTTTAATTGACTTTTCGCCTGTCCATTTCAGGCTTTTTCAAAATATTTATTTCTGCACATCTAAAAATACCAAATAATTTCCAACTCATCTCTCTAGACGTAATATCCTTATATACAAACATTCCGACAAAACTTTTAAAACAAGTCATTAAAGAAAAATGGAATCAGATAAAGAATCACACAACACTCACTTGCACAGAATTCATAGAAGGGATAGACCTCATTCTTTCAAGCTACTATTTCCAATACAAAGATAATTACTACCAACAACTTGACGGATGTGCGATGGGTTCACCCATCTCTTCCACCGCAGCCCAAATAGTAATGGAATATCTAGAAGAAACAGTGTTAGAAAAAGCCAATGTACCAAGATTATTTTTTAAGGTACGTGGATGATTGTTTATTAGCAATACTAAAAAATAAAACAACGGAAATTATCTCCCTCTTTAACAATTTTCATCCAAAATTGCAATTTACTTCCGAAATAGAAAATGATGTCGCTATAAACTTTTTGGATTTAACATTAATAAGAGACCACAAAACAAATGGCATTAAAACTAAGTGGTACACCAAAAAAGCCTGGTCCTCCCGCTACCTTAATTATAATTCTAGTCACCCAAAATGTCAAAAAAACTCCGTGATGATAGGATTAGTTGATCGTGCACTAACACTAACATCACCTATATACCGAGTTGACATTCTAAATAAAGTTAAAAACACTCTCTTAAAAAATCATTTCCCATTAAAAGCCATCGAACGAATTATAAAGCGAAGAACCCTTAAATTATACAATGGCACAAAACATATTGTAAATAATCGTGACAACAATGAAACCATTACATACATATCTTTGCCATACACTGAAGGCCTTTCTGAAAAGATTAAACACATTCTCGGAAAACACGATATAACCGTATGCCACAAATCTAACAATACCCTTAAATCTTTATATACACCACTAAAAAGTCAGACACCAATTAAAAAACAATCAAACGTAGTTTACAGCATTCCCTGCCTAAACTGCCCCAAAAAATATATAGGCATGACCACACAATACCTATCAAATAGACTAAAAGGGCATAAATATACAAAAAATGCTTCCACGGCACTACATAAACACGAAAGAGATATGGAACATGAATTTGATTTTTCGGGTGCAACGGGCTTATCAAAAGAACAACATTACCATAAACTGGCATTCAAAGAAATGATCGAGATAAAAAAAGAAAAAATACAGTAAACGATCGGAAAGACATTGACAATCTCAGCCAAATATATCACAGTCTTATTTAATTCAATTGTTATAAACTATTTCCATCAATCAAAAATACATACTGTATACCGTCAGACTCACACAAATACTTTTAAAACAACCCGTATCCACCAATAGTATCAACAATGTAAATATAATCAAAAAAATTAAATGATATATATAAAAAAACAATACAATTCCTTAACCAGTGTATCACTTACCTCCACACTGCCAAGCAAGGCAAAATAACATCTTTCTCAAGGTATGTACTGTACTATTTTAACTAAATGTTTTAATAATTTTAATGCGTGCCGTTATACCTAATTGTTTTTATTTTTTAACTTGCATATATACACTTTCTGTATTTAATTTTTAGATGTGCAGAAATAAATATTTTGAAAAAGCCTGAAATGGACAGGCGAAACGTCAATTAAAGTTTTTTTGTTTCAATCCACGATATATATATATATATATATATATATATATATATATATATATATATATATATATATAAATATATCGTGGATTGAAACAAAAAAACTTTAATTGACGTTTCGCCTGTCCATCAGGCTTTTTCAAAATATTTATTTCTGCACATCTAAAAATTAAATACAGAAAGTGTATATATGTATATATATATATATATATATATATATATATATATATATATATATATATATATATATATATATTTCGACGCGTTTATCTTTTTGAACAAACGTCGAAACAGGACAAATGTGTTTTTTATATATAAATAAGTTTTACAGTGGTTAGTTAAAAAAAAAGGGTAAAAAAACTTTATTTTCATAACGCTTAACATTTTTAAAAAGCGGAAGAATAGGGCAAATTTACTTTTTTTCCGCACATAAAAGTAATTTCTTTCCTTTATATAGTGTCACTTTAAGGTGGTGAAACAGCTCCCTAAAAACAAAAAAGATTTTTTTTAACGGCGGAAGACGCCAAATAGGTTTTATTTTTGGAATATAATTTTTTTTACGACATAGGGTTATCCTAGGAGGGTAAAAGAACTTTTTAGAAGAGAGAATATTTTTTTTATTCTACAGTACCTACCTAAATACATTTGTTTTCGTGATATTGACATTTTGCGCATTTTAATCATCTATAAAATCTAAACGGTTTGATTTATAACAAAACGGTTTGCACTTTTCTGTTTTAGTTTTTAAATATACATAAACTGACATCAAATATCAAAATGCTAATTTTATTATAATCTCAACATATCAAAATGCCAAATTTATTATGATCTCAAAATATCAATATTCCATTTCACTTGTTTTTTGATATATCACAACACAACATTTTTATTTTTTTATAAAAAGTACAAGAACGGTCAAATATTACGTTATCCACTAATCTTAGATATACTAAATTTTATACACAGGTTTGATTGAACTGAATGTCTTATTTGAGAATAATATTTACAAGTGTGCCAAATTTTCCGGATTCGCAGAAATTCTGAAAATAAATACAATCGGTTTTTTAAAATGTTACCTTATAACTATATTGCTCTGAATTGCTTCTGCCAACTTTAGTTTGACCCAAAAACATCAACTTTGTTTGTTTGGTATGTTTTTCAATATAATAACATAGCTTTGTTAATCGATTAAAAAAACGAGATGTTTTTTATTAAAAAGGTACCATAACGGTCAAATATCTCAGTAACTATAATACATACATTTAAGTATACACAAGAAGTTTGCTGATGTCTCATTTTAGGATAATATACGCATTGTCGGCAAGCACAGCTTTTGCACAATGAGTAAAAATCATTTTTATTATTTTTTTTAGAGACGCGACAAAGCTTCGAAAATGTCAAATGTGATTTTAGCGAAACGTCAGCAAAATTGTTCTTTTCAGAACGAAATTAGTGAATAGGTTTCCACCCGGAATGAAAATATATAGATGCAAAATTGGCTAGTTTATATCAAAAATAGGTTTTTATGTCGATTAAGAAAAACCTAATGATCCAACCACAAGATTTAAATCAAATACTTAAGTCATATGCGTTATACATTATTAAATGATGCAATGTCAAGGCCAGGTATATAGCAACAAGGTGATCCTGCGAAACGTTATTATTGTCGTGTAAAGAAAATGTTAGTTAAATCTTGATGATTCTCTTAATAATTGAAAAATAATAATCCTACTTCTCAGATACGTCTGCGTGGAGGATGTACTGACTAGTTAACTAAAAAGAAAAAATAATATTGCATTTTTATTATTTTATGTAAAAACTTTCGTATAAAGTCTAAGATTTAATTCTAAAAATATTTTCATGAAGCCAACCGGTCTTATTTCAGTGTGGACCAGTGCAAGCGGTTTTATTTATTTCCTTTCTCAGTTCCCGTGACGTGTTGACGTGATCAACACTGCAATAAACCAGGTTGACTTTCATAAAAATGTTTTACTTTCATCCTCAAAAAGGAAATTTACTATCTAAATTAAGAAAAACTTAAAGGCGAAATTATAGCATTGATTTTAACAAAACGGTTTGCACTTTTCTGTTTTAGTTTTTAAATATACATAAACTGACATCAACTTCCAGTTAAACCAGACGGAAGTTCAAAAATGTCAACCTTCGATTTAACCGATTTAATAGGGGTGTCCTATTTAAAATAACGAAGTTGATAGTAACCCAAGGAAACCGACTCACCTTGTATATACAAAAATATTATAAAAATTCGTTTAACAGCAATAAACTTTTTTCCCTAACTTCTATAGCTTCCAGATAAGGTAGTGGGTTATCTTACGTGCGCCACCCTGTACATACATATCGTCGTCGAGCTGCGAATACCTCCAATGTGACAAAATACTAATTTCCCACCAGAACCGAAAAACGTATATAATTTTCACGCATCAAAAAAATAAGGGAACATTTTTAAAACAACTTTTATTGGGATAAGATTTTAATTTTATTAATAGTCTGTATTAATTTTTTATTAAAATTGGCTCAATAAGAAGAAAAAATGTACATTGGAGATATTGTAATTTTTTTTTAGACCACTTTGGAGGAATTTCAGTAGTTGCGGTACATAAGAGCTATTTTTTGTTCTTCATTAATCACTTCGGAGGAATTTCCGAGAACTTTTCTAGATAACAAACGTGTAAAAATTATTGATGATAAATTAATACACAGAAAATAATTCGCACGCACTTTTTGCTAATTATTTTATTATTTCAAAATAAAAAAAAACATGGTTTAAAAACGCCCAATTTACAATATTATAATATTTACAATATTATTATTAGTATCTACTTTTTATTTTTGATTTTCCTTGGTTGATGTGGGATATTATCGTAAAAAGGATGGTGGTCAGTTTCAATTACTCCTTTTAGATCCTGTAAGTGTTTGTATTTGTCATCAGATATAGGTAATTGGCAATTATATAAGGCTGGGTAGCTTGATAAAATTTGTGTCTCTCTTCTTTAGGGAAGTTTCTGCCAATTATCAGTATAATCTAATGTATACCATACTTCGCCATTAGGTGAGTATTTGAGCTGCCTGATGTCTACCACCACTGGATCCCTTACACGTTTTCCTGGCCTAATTGAAGTAAAGTTTGACGAAAGTTCAAACTTTTTAAAAAATGAATGATCTAACACCTTAACAAGATAGGGGTAACTTGGACGTGCCATACGCATCCTCGCCACATAATCAGTTGGGGAGTTTATGGGTTCATAAAAGTAATGTTCAAGAGATGAATGAACGGAGTCAGCCTCCATCATGGTATGCCCCTTTTCCAGGTACAGCTGTTGTACTGTAACATCATATTCTTTAGAAAAATCACTTAGGGCACTTGCTAACGTCTTATTTCGATTCTGATAATTGCATACATCCGAAATGAGCACAAAATGTGTAAAATTATTTTTTAGTTCTTCTAAAAGGTAATCAATTATGCAAGAAGCAAATTCATTAGAGGAGACCCCACCATTTGCTTCATGCCAGACATAAAGTGTCACTTTTTTATTATTTAGTGAGTAAATAGTAAAATTATGCATCTGCAATTTCAGCTTATAATAACTTTCTGATGCTAGTAGCTTTGGGCATGTCAGGACACTTTGTAGATCCATTGTGATCACTAAAGTAGACTCATTAGCAAGTTCCTTCATCTTAGCTTTCGCTGCTCTTCCAGCTTCTTGTTTCTCGCGATGGGAAGTGTAATCATCTAAAGACACTGTTCCAACTTTAAATCCAACGCAAGTGTCGCACTGATCCTTGCGTGGCTTATGTATTGAAATTTTTTTCTCGTTAAGAACTAGTTTAAATGCTTTAAGATGTGTTGGTTTTTTTTTATTTTCTGTACACCACTTGACAAAAATAGAATACATATTCTGTTTCGAAATGAAACTGTAATCAACATACTCTCGCGATGTAGAGGCTCTACAGTAATGCGAAGGAACTTTCGGGATTAGAGCCAGCCATTCAACAACTGTTTCATGAAGTTCTTTTTTTCTTAACTCTCTGTCGCTCTGTGTTGCTGTTTTGTTAGTCTGGGACTCGTCTGAGTCTGAAGAATTCCCGCTTATTGTTGCTTCTTGTTTGGTCCAGCGTTTTAAAGAGTCTTCACCCAAGCTTAAAGTGTTCAAAAACATTTTACGACAAACTTTTAACCGCTTTCCGTTGTTCGTAGTTAGAAAGTAATCATGCCCTAAAGGTTTCCTAAGGTTGGCATTGTCAATATCTTTTCGGCGTCTACGTATTGCCCTGGTATTAACGCAACTAGTTACGAATATTTTTTTTTCACCCCATGAAGATAAATTCCAAAATTTAGAAAATATCTCTTTTCGGTCATCATCAGAAATGTCAAAACACAAAAAAGAGTTTTCATATAATTTTTCTCTACTTCCATGGCTACATCGGGATTTTATTTCCTTTTTATTTTTCATAGTGTTCGTTACAACCTTCTCCTTACTTCTCTTGTATCCCTCGTATGATTTTCCTCGAACTCTTCTAGCTTGTGCTAATTTTCTTTTCTGTGACGTACTAAGTTTTCTTTTCTGTTTGGTTATTAGGTTTTCTTCGTTGTCTGCATTTGTAGCAACTTCTAAGTTTTCTTCTATCGGTATATAGTCAGGATCATCGTTGTTATTATATTCCTCCAAGTCACTTTCTTTTACTTCTTGATTTATCTCTTTTTCTGCTAAATCTTCTATCTCAACTTCTATAACATTAAGGTCACCTACGCTCTGTGTACTCTCTTGAGGAGAATGTGACACATTTTTTTGGTTATCCGCATACGATATTTCATTTGCGATAGGTAAACCTATTTTTTCATCTCCAATTACAGCCTCCTTACCTGTTATGTTAAATACTAAGCAATTTTCATCCCATATCCTTAATGCAGTCTCTAGGTCCATCGAATCTGGTAATTGTTGAGGTATTTCCAATTCTGATATTGGGTCTGGTAAGTCCAATTCTGGTATAATTGAGGGTGTTACTGATACCGATGCTGGATCTGATGCTATTGGGTCTGGTTCTAGCACTACTTCTTGTCCATCCATTATTGGATTTAAAACAACAGATTCGGTTTGTATCGGAGCTGACACGAGTGGGTTGGGTGATTTCGGGTCGTGTGTCAGATTTTCTGTTATCAGAGTTGATACAGGTGGGTCTGATATGACTGAATTTGGTAATACCGGCGATAAACTTAGTGATACTGGATGATTGTTCTTATTTTCTGATAGGTTTTTCATTATCTTCATAGTACGCGCAGATGCAGAAGACATCATGTTACTTGTATCTCTCTGAAAACAATAAGCATTCATTTTTTTTTGTTTTTCTTTTATTTAAACCGCGGTCACACGCTCAAGTTTTACCGTAGCTTACTTGCGTAAACTAGATTGTATACGTGTGGTCGAAAAAGCGCACGGTTTTCCGGATACAAACCGGTGTTTTCCATCCGTGCGTTGTTTCCGTCCATACGCACGTGGTTCCAGATACAAACTAGCTTGCGAAAGTAAGACTACAGTAAAACTTGGACAAGTGACCTCCGCGTTTTTTAAGCTGCTTGGCAAGTTTTTTTTGCGTTGGCTTAAATTCGTGCTATTATCCCACGAGGTACCGTAACTTATACGGCCGTAACAGCCCGTTCACACGGAAGTTCGTTTGTAACGTAACGTCGCGTCGCGTCGTGTCGTGTATGATAGACACTTTGAGCACGCTTAAAATGTTATACGTATCCCTATGTGTGTCCGAATCTCTACATTTTCAGGATAATACGGTTTGCTTTAAGTGTCTAATAAACGGCACTTTTCACGATTCGTAATATCGTAAGCGCGTGTGAAACTTGCCATAAAATTCGTTTCGCTATAAATTACGATCTGGAAAAATAGACGAATCATCCCCGTGTGAACGTACTGTAAGGTGGTAAAGGTTACTGTACCGTAACACTATACACAGCCTTTATAAAAAGCAACATAACCTCAAATTATACTAATTTCACTAATTTGATTAATTAATTAACTAATTAATTATTTAAAATACTTGTACATTAAAACACTTACCTAAAATAGAGTAGGGTCACTTTTTGATCACTATATTACGATTGTTTTAACGTTTATTTCACAGCAAATCTAGAGAAAAACGTTTATAACTTTATGGCGCGAATTCTCAGATGAATGACATTCTATAGAAAAAGCTCCGAAGTGTCACATCATAAGTGGGAATATCTCCAATGTACATACATACTTCACAATGGAGGTATTATACGTTCTGAAAAAACCACCACCTGTTTGAAATTTGCACATCGAGCATATTACTATCCTACATTTTAGATAATGATCACATTGGTTATTTAAGAAAGGAGTTATTATTGAATTTTATGCCGATTTTATTCATGTCAGAAACTCATTTTCGGAAATTTTGTCACATTGGAGGTATTCGCAGCTCGACGAGGATATGCGGAAAAGTACTGTGTTTGCTAATACACATTTTTTTTTGTTTTTAATTCCTCTTGCGCTGTCATCCAAATAAAGATTTCTGCTATAATTTCGCCTTTAAGTTTTTCTTAATTTAGATAGTAAATTCCCTTTTTAGATAGTAAATTCCCTTTTTGAAAAGGAAATAAATAAAACCGCTTGCAGTGGTCCACACTGAAATAAAACCGGTTGGCTTCATGAAAATATTTTTAGAATTAAATCTTAGACTTTATACGAAAGTTTTTACATAAAATAATAAAAATGCAATATTATTTTTTCTTTTTAGTTAGTTTTTTAGTTAACTAGTCAGTACATCCTCCACGCAGATGTATCTAAGAAGTAGGATTATTATTTTTCAATTATTAAAAGAATCATCAAGATTTAACTAACATTTTCTTTACACGACAATAATAATGTTTCGCAGGATCACCTTGTTGCTATATACCTGGCCTTGACATTGCATCATTTAATAATGTATAACGCATATGACTTAAGTATTTGATTTAAATCTTGTGGTTGGATCATTAGGTTTTTCTTAATCGACATAAAAACCTATTTTTGATATAAACTAGCCAATTTCGCACCTATATGTTTTCATTCCGGGTGGAAACCTATTCACTAAAACTATCGTTCTGAAAAGAACAATTTTGCTGACGTTTCGCTAAAATCCCATTTGACATTTTCGAAGCTTTGTCGCGTCTCTAAAAAAAAATAATAAAAATGATTTTTACTCATTGTGCAAAAGCTGTACTTGCCAACAATGCGTATATTATCCTAAAATGAGACATCAGCAAACTTCTTGTGTATACTTAAATGTATGTATTATAGTTACTGAAATATTTGACCGTTATGGTACCTTTTTAATAAAAAACATCTCGTTTTTTTAATCGATTAACAAAGCTATGTTATTATATTGAAAAACATACGAAACAAACAAAGTTGATGTTTTTGGGTCAAACTAAAGTTGGCAGAAGCAATTCAGAGCAATATAGTTATAAGGTAACATTTTAAAAAACCGATTGTATTTATTTTCAGAATTTCTGCGAATCCGGAAAATTTGGCACACTTGTAAATATTATTCTCAAATAAGACATTCAGTTCAATCAAACCTGTGTATAAAATTTAGTATATCTAAGATTAGTGGATAACGTAATATTTGACCGTTCTTGTACTTTTTATAAAAATGTTGTGTTGTGATATATCAAAAAACAAGTGAAATGGAATATTGATATTTTGAGATAAATTTGGCATTTTGATATGTTGAGATTATAATAAAATTGGCATTTTGATATTTGAATGTCCTAATAAATCTGGCAGCAACGAAAATGAGCATGGAATAGAATTAAAAAAAAATAAGTTTACATATTTTGTGTAAAACTGGTAAACTTAACAAAATTACCAAAATCATCATAAGAACGGTTATGACCAATACCCCATGTATACCAAATTTGGAGCACCTAGGTGTTTCAAGTTCTGAGATATTTGACCTTTTCAGTTCTACTAAAACACCTTTATATAATTAATAGACCCGTCAAATTAAACCAAATCTAATGCAAATTGACTAATATATTGTATATTCTTGAAACCAACTAATTCTTATATATTTTGAGGCGCCATGATGAAAGCAAATAAAAAGCCGATGTTGTTTGCAAAGTGCCCAAATTAGAGAAAATGTGACTTTCTGGTGGTTTTTGGTCGGAATCCATCCGAATACTAGCGAAACTATTAATCGGATCAGAAAACTGAATGCACCAATCGAAGGAGAAAAAAATTGCCCCAAAATTCAAAACAAATCTCGCCGAAAGAGACGCTTTTATCATAAACTTGCTTTTTTTTTAATTTTTTCGATCTCAACCAGAAACACGAAATTTCCACTCAATTTATGACGAAACTATACACGTTACGGTATATATGACTCATGACTTAATTTGTGGCGTAATTTTGTTTGTAAAAAAAAAATTAGAAAATCAGAGAGTTGACTTTTTCAGAAAAATGTATTCCTTCAATCTACACTCTTTTTTTTTAAATAGCGTTAATAAAATAATTTATATAGAGAAACCGATTTCCCATCGAAAAGAGCAGAAAAAAAACACGGAAAAGTAATTTATTAAATTTTAAATATGAAATTTACAGTCCCAGTATAAGTTGAGTTGAGTTCTGAGTCTAGGAGGGATATGTTGGGGGACAAAAAATGCGTATTATTTTATTATCTTTCTATTGTCATTGCGAAATCTATAAAATGTTTCGAGAAATTGCCAGAAAACCAATCTTTATAACTTCGAAATTAATTGTTGAATTTCAAAATCGACTTCGAAAGAGGAGAAAAAACATTTAAAATGTACATTAAGTTAAAGTTTATGTCCAGTAAATTAAGGTCTATAAATTGGTAAAAGTAAATTAATTTACATAAAAATAGCGTAGAGATAGAACACCGTCGTTATATCTTTTGCCAGCTTACTCAAATTTTCACCGAAGAAAAATTCCTTGAAGCACTATAATTTAATTATTTGTTAATAAAATAATGAACACATCTACAATGAAACCACCATCCACGCTATTCTTTACGAAATTTAAAACTATGTGATCCGTCAACTTCATTCTAGGCAGAGTTTATATAATAAATTCATACTGACTAGACAACTGTGGCGTGCAGTGCGATTTGAAACAGGGTAGGCAAAAATAAATTACTATGTTCATAAAATTACTTACCCATTAAAACTGCTTCTATCTTGCATCAGTATGTCCGTAAACAGTTTAAACTTAATTTATGGGACTTAAAACTGCTCTCAAAAGACTAACAATTTTTTTGGCCAAAAAAATGCATTAGTTCTTTGTAAAAAATCGGTTTAACATTGCAGCTATTTTTTTAACATGTACGTAGAAAGAATTGCGACTTGTTAAAACTTTAATAATTAAGAAAATTCCCGACATATTTTCTTATCTTCCCAACATTAAACATTTAGTATAGACTAAGTTTAGAATATTAGGACGAAAAATTTTAACAATTAAATTAATGTTTCAGTCTGACAACTAAAAATTTTTCAGGATTTTTATAATTTATTTATGTACATAACGGAGCGAAAGAGAAAGACTAAACCGATTAATTATTGCTATAATAATCCATATTGTGACTCGGCAGTATACCGATTATAATCAATATTAGGACAGATTTCGGCTCGTGCGTTTCTTTCTACTCTATGCCTGCGATTCTTTTATAATAATAATAATTCTAGGTGGTTCGACACTTTTGTTTTAATTTTTATGATAGATTGTGGATTTTATATTACATTTATGGAAAAAAGGCCATAATAATTTAAAATAATTAAGAGAATTCTGAGAAAATAGATTACCTAAGCATTTTTATAGGGTAAGCGCAATGCTTTTTTGCCTATATTGTATGCCCAATACTGCTAGACAATATACAAAAAACAAAAGATTTGATGGAGACGACTGGCTCGCCGAAGTCAAAGCCTACTATGCGGATTAACCAATAGTGAGTAGCGGACTATATATACATGATGCTGGCACTATATGACGCAACCTTGCGTGTGTAGATTTATATACTTAGAGTACACGTTGGAAATGGTAAATGTGTACACACGTTATGAAGACATGAAGGTCTTATGGTACATTTTTAGGCCAAAAAATAAAAATTGTCTATTTTAGAAATCCGTTTTTTGCTAGTTTAAAAGAAGTGCCTATAAAAAATATTTAAAAAATTCCTGAAGAATTTTTAATGAAACTTTCTTATATTAAGCATATATTATAAATGCAGGTATATGAAAAAATTGTTGACTAATTTCAACTTCAAAGTTACGAATAAAAAAAAATCTTGTTTCCTCATATCTTTGTTAGTTATTGTTCAATTTTCATGTAATACACACAGATACTAGAATTCAAGAAAAACCTCTATGTAAGTAGCAAAATGTCCTAGTATTTTTTCCGTTATAGCGAAATAGGGAAATTAAGTCAGAGGTCAACTTTGTCATCTGGCCAAATGCAGAAATGCACCCTTAGAGCATCCCTAACATAGCATTCCCGTAGAAGACATAGAATCCTCCGCTGAATCAGAAAGTTAGGTACGAGACACTGAAATCATTAAGAATTCAAAACCAACGAAGTCGAATCTCTCCGCAGCCGAAAAAACAGCGAGGAAGACCTTAAATGAAAACGCAGACATCCTAGTCCGTCAGACCGATAAAGGCAACGCCATAGTCGTAATGGACAGAACAAAATACGTGAGACAGCTAACTCAACTTTTGGACAATAATACCTATCTGGAAAGTGATTCCATTTTGACACGGTCTAATCCCAAGAACCATGAGTTCTTAATTGACCACAGCCGTGAAAGCTTTCGTTCTATAATACCTATCTGGTTATGCAGGCAGAGGCAGACCCTACAAGTAGAATATAAAGACGCATCACTAGTCTGATTAACGCATCGAACCTACCACCAGCGGAGAAGAAATCATTAAAGCCAAGAGCTCCAAGATCCCCAGGTTCTACAGTATTCCCAAGATACCCAAGAACAATGTAATACTTCGACCAATCGTCAATACAATAGACTCGCCCACATACAAATTAGGTAAATATCTTTCAAATTTTCCTAATCCATTTACTGCAAAACAGATTATTTAATAAAAACATCTGCACTGTTCGTGGAAAAACTTAAGGCAATCCAATTGGATCCCGAAGATATTTTGGTCAGTTTTCGATTTGTTCAAAGGAAGGAAGATGGTACATTAGGTCATTCTGTGTATAAAAAACCGACGCATACAAATAGAAACTTAAATGCAAATTCCCACCATCATCCAGCAGAAAAGAAATCGGTTATTAACTCACTGCTATTTAGAGCCATTTCGATTTCTATTCATTTTTAACATCGAAACTGACCGAAGTTTTGAGAGGGCATGGGTAGTGCACATTCAATTAAAATATAGTAATCCAACTCCGCGAAAGAAGAATACAGATTTGGACAGTGCTTGCGATCCCCGCATGATGCTGTATCTTTTCAAACAGAAGGAGTATATAAAATTCCTTGTTTCTGTGGAGAAGTGTATGAGGAAGAAACCGACCGCTCAATATCTACTAGACTCAAGGAACATGAACGATGTATTAAAAAGAAAGAAATTGTTGAATCTGCTGTAGCTGAACACCAGCATACCACTGGCCATATTATCAATGTAAAAGAAACCAAGGTTCTAGCGTCGATTCCAGGATTTTATAAACGAAAAATTAGAGAATTTATTGAAATTTTTAAACATACAAAAAACTTCAATAGAGATACGAGTTACGGTCTACATTACACGTGGCAATCGATCTTAACACAGGATCACGGTTCGGCGAGGAAAGAGCCCTGAAGATGCCTCGTGCAATCGACGGCTAAACGTCAGATATTAGTTCCAATTTGACACGGTCTAATCCCAAGAACCATGATTTCTTAAGCTACACCCTTCACCTTCAAAGCGCAATTTTTTGTATTCAAAATCTTAATTTTTATGGGAATATTAAGTTTCAGAAGATTAAAAAATTCGAATTTCTGCCTTTCGTGCCTATTTTTTGAATAAAATTCAGCAAAAACTTTATTAGTCAATATCTCAAAAACGGTCCATCGGATCAAATTTTTGGACAGGACATGAAAATTAGACTGTTTCTGCCGTTAACGGCATCTAAAAATATTAAGTGGTTTTCGATATTTACAATACTTCTTACAATATTTTACATGCCTAATTTGGACGCTTTGCAATAACAAATTCTTCCCGATATCTGTGGCTATAGGTTTTGCTGGTCAAAATGCGTAAGTATTCCAAATTTCAGAGTCGTACAATTTATCATGGTGTTACGCTTCTATTGGACTATAAAGTCCGCCAAACGGATCTTGGATTAGTTCCTTAATTACTATATATATATATATATATATATATATATATATATATATATATATATATATATATATATATATATATATATATATATATATATATATATATATATATATATATATATATATATATATATATATATATCTAAATATCTATCGTATCTTCAAATTTTCTAATAAGTAATTCTACTAGGAAAAAAAAAAGAATAAAAACACAACTTCATTGCATCTCACGCAAAGTTCACATATCAATTGTATAGTTAATAATTTATTGCAAAACGATTTAACTTCACAGACGGAGTGCTAAACAAGCATCGATATAAAATTCTGACCTGAATACAGAATGTAGTTATTGTACCAATTATTTGTATGTGAATGGAATAAATCAAATCAAATTTAATGGAATATGCTTAAAAATTTGACACGATATTAATGTTTTTTATGTGTTCATTATTTGTTACGTTTAGAATGATAAATTTCTTTTTTGGCTTTTTGGTACCTGAATGAGAAAAATAACTTTAAATTGACTGAATATATTTAAGCAAATATAAGAAATTGTGTCATTTACAAGTTTTTATACTGCAATTCGATGTCTATCACTTGAAGTGTAAAGACGTTCCCCTTCATCGATAAAAGTTCTGCGATGGCTACTCCAAAGACGGTCACCTTCCGTTATTTATAATGAGCCGAAAAATGAAGAAAACGGGCGACGCTCTAATCAAACGATTCAATGCACTCGAAGAGACCCCTTGAAAAAGTTTCAAGTAACAAGACCCTTATGAGCTCGCTTATGAACAAAACAGAACAACGAGAACAATAACAACTCCTAGCAAACAAAAATAAATCCCTAATAAAAAGCGAAAAACAACTATCAGAAAAATGAACAGAAATCCAACAATTCCACCATCAGGTTCACGAAATCCCACTCCCTTCTCACGAAGAACCCATGAAGGAATTCATGGAAGTTACAAACAAAACGTAAAAAAAAGACCCCAGAGACAAAGCACAGAACAAACGCCAGACAGTGGAAAAACCCAAATCAACCACCACGGCAACACCCACATCCGCTCAAATAAATAAGGTTCCGCCAATCGTCATGAGACACAAAAACGGCTATGACCACAACACAACAATCCTAAAAGATAAAAACATTAACAACTGCTCCACCAAAACCATCTCACAGGGGGTAAAATTCCAACCACAATCAGCAGAAAACTATAGAACTATTCAGTCTCTTGAAACTGAAAAAGTGCGCTGCCACACATATTACCCACAGAAAGAAAAACCACTCCACACTGTACTCAGCGGACCCTTAGAATCATGGAGAAAAAGTCAAAACAGATTTAGAATAGCTGGGATTCTATCCACGAAAAGTAATAGAGCACGATGGGACAATTCCACTCTTGCTAGTTCTTCTCCCCCGTTAAAAAAAAACACATATTCGAGACTTCTGGGCTAGAAGGCATGAAGATAAAAGTATAATCACAAAGAACCAAAAACCCGCAGCACACAATGGCATTAGTGTCAACTCCACGGGCACTCACAGGGATAATGCCAGTCCCCTCCCAGATGCGCAAAATACGCAAGGGATCACCAGTCAATCGTCTACGAAAAACCGAAAGGCACTTCAGCCACATGGGCTAACTGCGGTGGCAGCCATCCTGCATCTTATCAAGGGTGAGAAAAACATCCAAAACAGCAGAAATATAAGCTACAAACTCAACAGACATTCCAATGGAGCACATGACAACTCAGCTCTAGGTAAACCCGAACCAAACCAGTGTCACGGACCCAGCCCAAGCTCCCCAGCTAGGCGCAGCCATCACAGCTCTCAGCGAAACCATGCAAACAATTCAACAAAATTATTTAATAAAATAGTATTTAATATTAATATTAAGAATATGGTTTTGAATGAAATTGTACGAGAGGAACAAACAAAATTAAATAACAGTCATTTGTGAGTAACAAAAACAAATGTTGAATTATAAAAAAAAATTATATGAAAACATATAAACAACGAACAAATAAATGAATATTATAGTCAATAGAAAAAAATAGATGCTATGATTGTTCAAGAAAAGAAAAAAATCACTATGCAAATATTATTGATTTATCTCAAAATAAGTCCAAAACGCTTTGGAAAATGGTCAATGAGACAAGGGGCACTTCTAAAATAAGGACTATAGTATTTCAATTTCTTATAATAAATAAGTTTTCTTAGATGAAAAGGCTGTCTCTAATAGAGCTGGGCAGTATTTGTATTTTTAATCCTTTTTTTGTATTTAGTTACTTCACAGTATTTAAATACACTGTAATTAAATATCCACGGTAAAAAGGATTGGTATTTATAATATCAAATACTTTGGAAAAAAATTTAGGAATTATTATTTAGAAATGTATTTAAATACAATTATATTTAAATCTTTTTTAATGGCTGTTAAATACATTGTTGCTAAGTTTTAGTACATCCAATCAAAATCTAATCCTAACCAATTAGTTCAGGGATTAGTTTGACTGAAAATCGGTATTTAGGATGTTTTTATGTTAAATATTAAAAATATTTGGACAAAATTTGTAATTTTCAAACCGCAGCGCCAATATGGCTGACGCATTTTATTGTCTGTGCTGTTGTGCTAAAACTTAACTGAAAATAGGATTGTAAGGAGGTAAATTAAAATTTTCTGGTTAAAATATAGGACTTCAATTCAAAATGGCGTCATAAAAATGCAAGATGGTGGCTCCATAATTTCGGATAAGTATTGTTTATTATTAATAATTAAAAAAACTCTGGGTACAACATTAGTAGAAAAAGGTTTTAGTTTTTTTGAATGTACTCATAGTAGTAAACAAAGTGTGACAGGTACATTTTTAAATTTTCATGTAATAGCTAACATTATAATATTAATAATATTATTAAAATTACATATAGAGAAAAATGTGATCACAAAAATTTTGAAAAAATATAGTTGGGACTTTTCGACATTTTAGGTTCTCTAGAATATGAAAAACATATATAAAACAAAACATATATAATGACTGTCAAAGTAGTCAAACGGATTTCAAATTTGCAGCAAAATAGATCTAATATCTCGAGGATATTAGATTTTGTGCGTCATGGGCGTCTTAAGAAGAATATAAAAGGAGATAATATATTATTATACACTATATAAATAACGCTGTTAAAAATAAAAAAATATAAAATATTAAAATTTTAAAAATATTAAATAAAATTAAAAAAAATCGGTAAATTCACTTTACCCGAAACTTCCCCCGTAATATATCTTTCTCTCTTTTATCATACAATATGCACGCAAAAAAAGAAAAATTTATTACTAGGGAAAGTAAAGGAAAGTAGGTAAAAAAATATATAATTTTTAGTTTGTTTTTACTCTAAACTTTCCACATAAATAATATTCCGTTGCCTATAAATGGATATGAATCTATGAATTGGTTTTACTCAGAACTTTTCCATTTCCCCCCGTAAATATTTCCTTTTGTTAAGGAGAGGGCAAGATAACACAATTACACGTGCACATTCCATGATAAGTAACATTATATATTGCGAGGGCAGTTCTGGGTAAAGTGAATGTACCGATTTTTTATACATAGAAGCAATTATTTTCGTTCTATATAGAGTTCGTCTAAACGGATAAATAACAAAAATACAATTATACATTTTTGAAAGACACATCAAATTTGTTTTATTTTATGATTATAATGCTTTTCCAGTACACAGATCGGCCCTAGGAGGGTGAAACAGCCCTTAGAGCTGTATATTTTATAGTCCAAAAACGGCGAAACATACAACCCTTTAAAAACTTTAATACAACACTGCCTTCGTCACCACAATTTGAATGAATATTTTAATTACATTAGCTCTTGAAAACTTGGTTTAATGAAGGCAAACAAGTTTTAGATTTTCATAAGATATTTCTCTTGTTATTTGTAATAAATTTGTGATTTAACAATAGCAGTTTTTGTGAAATAAATGTTTTTTCCAACAGCAGAACTATTTTATGTTTTTCCAAAAGAACAATCGTGAGTTGTTAGTCACAACACACGCCTTTCTTTTTAGAAACATTTAAGCTTTATTTATAAATTCATACTTATTTATTTAAATTAACATAAACATTGAATAAGAAAGAAATGCAGTTTGAGGGTTGAAAACATTAAAACCTTCTAAGCTTCCAGTGCTTGAACTAGGCTCTGTCATTACGTCAGCTTGTTTTGAAATACTTGCAGCACCCTGATTTTTTTGTCAACCTCAATTTTATTGATCGAAATTTCTATATTCCCTCCGCAACCGCTGCGGACTTCATCCGCCATGCCGCTTTAATATTGTGATATTTGCCTCTACATTTGCCAATAACGTAGAGGATGATCTCATACAATGACCAGTGTATGTGGGTATTGTGGTCCAAGTACGAAGTATTTTTTGTTGGAATTTTTAAAAACTGTTTATTCCAACTTATTGTCTCGTAGAAGACTTAAAGAACATTTTCCACACTCAAATTAGTCAGTTCATTATATCTACAAGCTCCCACAATCCCCATAATTAAAGCTGTTTTCATGAGCAAAAATTCCCTGTCAGATGCTTCTTTCAAGAACTTGATAATATCATTGCGTTGAAGAGTTTTTGATTTTGTGGCTTGTGATATCAATGTTTTTGTAAAGCTGGAGAGTTGACTTAAGCACTGAATATTTGGTCCATAATGATGATGGTAGAAATTTCTTGTGTAGTTCAAGAAAGTAACCAAGTAAAACACTTTCATTTATACTTTTAAACCAAACTTTCATCCAGTCTTCAAATACCTTGAACTCCTTATTGTAAACGTCACAATATTTTTTAGCCAAAATGTGTAATGTAGCCGTCGCTGCCTCGTGAACAATATCTTGTGGAATTTTTTTCTGATCCATTTTGAATATGATAAAAACGGGTTTCTCGTATTAAAAATTCACTATTTTTTCCTCAGAAAATTAGGAAATAACTAAATGGCGTCCTAATGTCATTGATGTTTATAATTCAGAAAAGAAAATTACATCCATGTTGCGTAGTAACACAAAATAAGCACCAATTGTGAAGTTGCAATAATGACAAACGTCAACATGATTGATGTTTAAACTGGTACACTGATAGATCGATCTAAATTGATTATTCTTTTGAGAAAACATAAAATAGTTCTGCTGTGGGATAAAATTTTGTATGGCACTTATGTGTTATACTCGTCGATGTAGTAGTTAAGGGGAGGGCTAGGCCTATAAGACCCTTTCAGTCTCGTTATACTCGTAGATACTTGGGAAAATTAAACATTTCCCAGCGTGAGTCATACGTAATATAATACACTTGTACCATATATAACTTTTAAATCCTTTTTGTGCTTAAGCAATAAATATTTTTTTTGCTATAAATGAAACTAGTATTTAAATACTTTACCAAGCTCTGCATGATCTCTAATATATTTGCGGATTTGGTGTATTTATAATCAGCATAGGAGACCCATTTAATAAAAGACTATTATACAGGGTAATCCGTTTAAAATGACATAGTCGATGCTCTTTTTTTACTTTCAAATTGTAAGTTATTTATTTTTTTATCAAATTCTTGCGGTTCAAACAGAACTTTACAATTTTGAGTTTAACATTTTTTGTCTTATTTAGAATAAATCTTTTATGACGTGCTGAAAATATACAGAGAAACCCAGTAAAGGATAGAAATTAATATTTTAGTATGGAAAAAAATATTATGCAGCGTGTATTTTCAAGACAAAAATATTCGGTCTGGTATTTTCAAAATATAAATCTAAACTGACTTTAAGTAAATTAAACTTTATCGATTGTTGTAAAAAATATATTAAATGATAATGACTTTATACAAATCCTATATATTGTAATTTATTTTTATTTCCCTTAATTTTTAATTTCCTTATTATTATTATTTATTTATTTTTTGTAACTTTATTTTCATAGTCTATAAAAAATATTTTCCTCCATAAAAAGGTGTTATTCATGGAAATGTTTTATGGAATATTTAAACATTTTATTAGGCCGCTATTGTTTTGCCATACAGAATACGCACTAAAAAAATACCAGTTACAAAACTGATTTTTGTGAAAAATTTCAAGTCTATTGGATAAGTAGTTTTTAGTAAGGTACTAAATTTTTAAAAATTTTATTAGGCAGCCATTTTGTTCCTCCATAACGGCTTTACACCAAAAATTTACCATACTACTATAACATACTTTATTTTTGTGCTTCAAAGTCCATTCGATAAGCAGTTTGTTAATAATGATTGTTTAAATACTTTGTGAGGCTGCCGTTTTATTTCACCATGTACGATTCTTACCAGGAACCCTAAAACGAAAGATCTGCAAAAATCTCGGAGTGTGATTTTTTTCACGATTACGTAAAAATTAGAAAGTCTTTCGTCATAAAGTCAATAAATCAATTATTTGTGTCCTAATAATAAATTATATGTAAATGTTGTGCTATAATATTATATTTTCTGCGCCCATAAAAAATCAACTTCCAATTATGCAGTTTCTGGGAAAAAATGCAAACGTTTATGCGACTTTAGGCGAAGATGTTTCGTCGCCACAATGTAAGCAGCGTAAATTTTTGATTGGTGTTATGAGCAAAAGCTCAATAAATTGTGGAGTTTTAAATTCCGAAATTTTTTTTTTCGATTTTTAAGGTAAAATCAGCAACATGCATACCCTATATCGAAAAACTTTTTGTACCTTTACGTTCTTCAATTTCGCTGTTTCAAAAAATTTTATTTTCCGAATTTTGTGAAATTTTAAACCCACATTTTGTATTTCTTGAATTCTTTGTATATCTGATGATACAGTAAAATACAATGTTTCTGCTTACATCAACTTTTAACAAGAATAAAAAAGTTCCCATGTGCAGCACAAATTGTGACTGACTCGATAAGTCTAATGAATAAACATTATATTATATGATTGTATTAGGGGTGTAATTCCATTTCTTTTATTACCATATAGCCTCAGCATATTTTAAAATGGTTTTCGACTTGTTCAAGTTTAAAAATTCTTTAGTTTTGAACTTCTAAATGAACTATATTTAATATTCATAGATTAAAAAGGGTTTATGCAGTTTGATAAAAATAATACATTTTATATAACTTTGCCAAAAACAACGAAATTTGAATATAAGAAAGATAAGGACGGCTAAAGTGCTAATTTAGTACACAAATTTGAATTTGAATTTTTAAAAAATACTCAGAAAGTTACAAGAAGATTGCCATTCGTTTTAGATGATAATAATAATAATAATAAGCTGCGTGATATCATGTGTGGCTACTGCAACAACCCCACCACCCCTTGTGGCACCCACCACCGACGCCACACGTTCTGAGGAGACGCATGTCACCAACCCTCAGACCACGAAGGCTCGAAAGCCAAGGCAGCGTATGAAATGGACACCAGAAATGAATTGTTTCATAGTGCGCCACTATTATAAGATCACCAGATTTGAGACCCACTTAACCACCTACCGGACCGGCCTTCATAATGCTTTCCTTCAGAAATACCCGGAACTTTAAAAAATCACCGAGCAACGTATTGCTGACCAACGACGAGTAATTGTCCGGAAAAAACTTTTGGCTGAACCAATCCTGGAACAATTTAAAGGAGAGGTGCAGCTTGAGCTTAAGAACGAACGCGTTGAGCCCATAGCACAACAGAGGAACCCGAGGAGGAAGTGCGAAATGAAAAAAACATAGGCGAAGACAAATCTACAGGACAAGACATCATTGACAGAGCTGGCAACACCCAGGACAATGGGAAATATCAGTATACAACGAACTACAAAAAGCTTTTGCTGAATTTAAAGGCATGGATCCAACTCAATGACCTAAATTTCCGAGACTTAGAACTAGTCGGGAAACTCACAGCATCCTCAAGATTTTCAACACCATACTAGCAGAGTTTAGTTTGGAGTATGATACCCTTGAGAAGCTCCACACACTCATCTACTGCTCTGTCGTTGCCGTCCTTAGATGCCATAAACAACAAGTGCAAAGCTACACACCAACAAAAACTCATATGGCAGAAAAGATTTGGGAAGACAATTGATGATTTGAGGCAAGAACTAGGAAGACTCACATAATTTCGGAAGAATGAACACCCCTCCAGCAGATTTAAAAGGCGAATTAAAAAAATATTTAAGAAGATAGGTACAAAACCTACCGATCTGAACCATCAGCAAAAACTAGATGAATATACAACAAATGCTCAAAGAGAAAACGATAGAACTAGATTTTCAACACCAACCAAAGACAGTTCTATGGGGATATCAATAACACCAAAGATCAAACCAATACCAAGAAGATGCTGTCGAGCAAAGAGCATTTGACCGAGTATTGGTCGAACATCTGGGAAAAACCAAAAGAGCATAACCGAAATGCTACATGGATACAATCGCAACATGATCAAATTCAAACACCACAAATGGAATATGACTCTATCACCAAGAAGGAAGGGAGTAGCTTTATTACGGAAACGAGCAACTGTAGCTAGTCAGTCTAACCTAACCTAACCTATGGCCAGTCATTTTACCAAAATAATACATCATCCAGACACAACTCCCGCATTTCTCGTGCTTGGCACTACAACTACGCTACCCAAAAGTAATAAGACAGAAGACCCGTCCCAACACAAGCAATACAAGGCAATACAAGCCCATCACCTGTTTACCCACCATGTACAAGATTGTACAAGATCCTAACAGGGTGCATTGCGAATCGTATCTATCACCATATTGACAGTCATAACCTATAAACCGAGGAACAGAAGGGAATCATTTGAAGCCATCAAGGATGCAAAGACCAACTTATCATCGACTCCGTGGTACTTAAGCAGGTCCAGAAAAAACAACGCAAAACACAGGATCTATAACGCCGATCAATCTCTTACCACCGATAAGATAGGGGAATTTACCAAGCACACTCGTTAAGTCCACTTTAGTTCTGCTTAGCGATGAACCCCCTCTCCAAGTTACTCAACAATACAGGACATGGCTTCAACATCAAAGCCAATAAAGACAACTCCCCCACCATATCCCACCTATTCGAAAGACATCCATATGGAATTTGGAATGGAAAATGTAAAGCCTTAAACATCGTAAAAGGTAAAGTCATTAATGGTGATGTAGCCCTACCCAATTGAGAAATAATTCTAGTGATGAACCAAGGAGAGACCTACAAATACCTAGGGTTCCAACAAGCTAGACTGCTCCAGGATAATCAAGGAAAGACCAAGCTGAAATATCAGTACGTTCAAAGAGTGCGAGCTCTTCTGAAGGCAGAACTGAACGCCGGATATCTCATTACAGCAATTAACACCTATGCTGTGCCCGTGCTACTCGCCTAATGTTGATCAAGTACAAGTCACACCACCCAAGGTCATCAACTCTCCGAATGACCTTACCACGAAGAGAAGGTAGAAGATCCCTTGTTGACTTGACCAATTCGTACTCCCGAAAGGTGCAAAATTTGAGAGATTTCTTCACCAACAAAGCACAAACATCATGCATCCACCGCATAGTGATCCTAAATGGCAACCCATACTCTCCACTCAATCTCGCAAGTGACACCAAATTCACTTTCAGACCCCGACAAACAAGAACAATGGGCTCAAATGGCACTGCACGGTCGACATCACAATGACTCGAATCAGCCACACATAGATAAGGAAGGATCCAACAGGTGGCTGAATGAATGCCAACTATTCCCAGAGACAGAAGGATTTGTGATTGCAATACAGGACCAAGTTCTTAACACATATTAATTCATCGTCAAAGACTGGTCCGCTGAATCCAATAAGTATCGCAAATGTAGCGAGAGATCAGAGACTATACAGCATATAACATCCGACTGCACTTACCTAGCAATCACACACTACCTGCAGCGACATAACCATGAACATCTTTGTGCCCTATTATAAATACCAACCAAGTTCAGTGTTTGAAAATAATCCCTTCAAACTGTACTACGACCGGGCAATAATCACCGACAGACGGTTGACGAATAATCGGCCTGATGTAGTACTGTTAAATACGGAAACAAAGACAGCTTATTTGGTAGATGTCGCTGTACCCAACAATAACAATGTGTTGGATAAATATCAAGAGAAAAAGGCCAAATATGCGGAGCTGGCTATCGAGATATAGCAGACGTGGCGAATAAATAAGGTTCATGTGATACCGATCTTCGTATCATCAACTGGACTAGTTCCCAAAAAGCTAGAACAGAACCTGAAAATCATAGGACTGCATACACCTTCATCATCATCCAGAAGGCAGTCCTGCTCAGTACTTACCACATAGTGAGAAAATTCTTACAGGACAACACACAGAAATAATAGAAACCAGCCCACTCCTTTTGATGCATGCATCCAAGATGGGCTAGGAACCCAACATTTGTTGAGAAATTGATTAAAAATTTCGATAATAATAATAAATAGTTGAATTACATAAAAAAAGAACTAATAAGTTTATACATTTTAAAACATATCTAAAAAGTAAATAAACCATTTAATCTGCAGGAGCAATAACTGTGCACAGATATTCCGTCAATTTAACAAGAGAACAACAGTAGCATAACAATATAGAGTCGAGTCGGTCCAAAGAGTTTCTTTACACCACCTGCTTTCTACACTATTTTTTTGTGATATTTAACTAATTAATTGGCACTATGAGGAAAACATGTTTAAATTAATATTTAAAGCATAACCAACGAGAATTAGTATCAAAAACAACTACAAAACATTTTATCTTGAAGTTAAATCATTGTTACAGAAATGCAAACAAAATTAATGCCAAAAAAAGTTTCTATACACTTAACAATAATCAATAATAGTTTGACGAAGTTTAACGGAAAAAAACAATATCATATAAACTGATATTTAGTGGAACCGCCGTTGATAATCTCCTGCAACCTTTTAGTCATGCTTGCAACCAGCTTTTCAGTAACTTCTGCTGGAATATTCTCCCATTCATTCATTATGTTTTTTAATTCTTCCCTATTTGAAACATTATGTTTGCGAACGTGTCGTTTAAATTCTTCCAATAAATGCTCAATTGGGTTAATGTCCGGTGTCTGTTATGGATCATCCATTCTCGCACCAAGTTTTCCGTATGTGTTGGATCATTATCCTGTTGGAAAATGTATTTCCCTTCGAGTGCTAATTTTTGGACACTTTCTCTTAAACTATCTCTCAAATTGTTCAGATAAACGTGCGGATCCATGGATCATTAATAAAATGTAAATTTCCACCCCCTCCAGCGGACATGCATCCCCAAAGCAAAATACTGTCACCCCTTTATCTCACCGAGGAAAAAATATTTTTAATATCGAATGCGGTACAACACTAAAGATTACGGATTGTCAAAATTCAGGAGTTGTAGTAATGTATCCTCTAGCAAAAATATAACCGCAAAAAGCGGTTAGCTTCCTAAATTAACGGCTTCTTTCTGGCTGCAAACCCCTTATAGCTTGCCCTGTGTATACAATTTCTCACTGTTTGTGGACAAACATTCTTCGAAAATAGTTCCCGTAGTTGTTTTAATTTTGATGCACTTTACTTGGGATTTATAGTTATTTCTCTAATAATACCGGCCTCTTCACGTGTTGTCAGGTTCTTAGGACGAACGGAGTGTAGTCGAATTTTATAGGCACCCGTTAATTTATACTGGGTGACAATATATTGAACAGTAGCAGGTGACTTTAACAATTTTTCCTATTTTTATGTACGATGTTTCCAACTTTCCACAAATCAATTACGATTTTTCAAACTGCAAATGGAATTTCACAATTTCTCTCGCTCATTTTTAATACTATTTTGAAAGCTCACTGCAAAATTGCCGGCAATAAGTGACAGATTATTAAGTATGCTCGAAAATTGTTCATTTATTTTCAGTAGAGCGAGCAACAGAGCTTGATAAAATACGGCTGATAATATATTTTTTCAATTTAGTTCTCGAGTGTATGGAGACGTTTTTAACATTAATTTTGTTTGTATTTCTATAACAATGAAGTAACTTCAAAATAAAATATTTCGTAGTTATTTTTGATACTAATTCTCGTTGGTTATGCTTTAAATATTAATTAAAACATGTTTTCTCAAAGTTCCAAATAATTAGTTAAACGTCACAGAAAAAATAGTATAGAAAGCAGGTGGTGCATAGACTTTTTGAACTGACTGTATAACACAACATAACATTTATAGTGAAAATATATATGATACAAATCAAGTTCTAAATACAAATTGATATAATAACTTTTTCATTATATTAATCATAAAGTATTTACTTTTATTCACATTTTTGAAATAAAATCTGAGCTCAAACTAGATTTTTTTATATCTGACGACGGCGACTAACCAACACGAACAAGCTGATTTTAGTTATGCTTGCTAATATTGTATGTTATGTCTATTTCCTGTTTTTGAATATTTCTAGTTCTGTAAATTATCATAAAAACGGGTAACAATTTGTTTGATATCATGAAAAATATAAATACCCTGCATTTTTTGCTTAACTGTAACAAGATTCACTTTAAATATTAAATTAATTATTAATACCATAAACATCTGTGAACGCTTATTAAAATAACTAGATACAATTCGTTTATTAAAAAATATATATATAAAAAAAAATAATAATAATAATAATAATTATAATATTAATAACCCCTAGCACACATCAAATTATTGCCATTTAAATTTAGGAACGTATATGTGTGCTTGATTAGCTATATATCCAATACATTCCTTTTTTATATGAACTGTGAGAGTTTGTTGAAACACTGTTAAAACGAAATAAAATAAGTCTATTGAACTAGAACAACAAAATTCACATCCGACTTCTTGCAAGTCCAAAAACAGAGTCCTCCTCTAATATTAATACAAATCTCAAGAAACATAAAGTTCCACCCCCTGTGCCAAAATTCCTCGCTTTGATTGGACCTATTCGTTGGCAAAAGGGTTTTTTTTCTATCTTCGTAAACTTTCCCATAGTCAAAATAAAAACATTCATTACAGATAGTAAAATGGGAATTTGGAGAAAGCTTTACTAAGAAGGGTCGTTTCGGTATTTTCCTATCATAAACCCTAAATGCAATAAACAGTTAACTATCGGTGATGGTTCCTACTATAGAACGTGCAACAACATATTTTAAAATCGTACAAAGAAGTGTTGTAAAAATAAAAATTAACGGATAGCATACAAGAACCTTAAAACTAAATTAGACTCTAAATACCGATGGAAATTCCCACTATTATGTACAGAAAACTAAGTACCTACAAATTGTTAAATAATTAAATGTAAAATAAAATAAATATGTACAGTATGTTATGCAGTAACAATGAAAAGAAAAACAAATATATACAGTGTGATATGCGCAAATTTTAACTTTCAGTCGCCACAATAAATAACGAATATGGGGTTGTCCATTTGCGTGATATAGCTGCTCTTATTCATGAAAAGAAGATATACATATTTAAATACGAAAGTTGAGGGAGGTTAAGAGCAGCATTATCTAAACATATTTTCAAATATACAGAGTGCGTCAAAAAAGCTTAGCAAAAAAGTTTAATATAAAAGATATAATTTTGATTATGTAGGGCCAGTCAAATAGTCGGGAGGTGACCAAGTAATATTCTTCAAAAGCGTTTATTTTCTATTTTTCTTAATATTCTAAACACATTTTCTATTACTTTCCCTATACCCAAATTCAATGTGTTTTTGAGAAAGTCGTCTGAATATTAAGATGTTTGATACTTTCATGCGATGTAGCTACTAAACTACGAAACCCGGAAGTTCTTGTTAGGACTTAGAGATACTTAAGTACTTGAAAATTAAACATTATTTTTAAAAAACAATTTTATTTCAAATGTACGTTTTTACAGTAAGAAGTAAAAAAACATAATGCTTTATAACATTATATTAAAACAAAAGGAAACTTTCATGCCTGAGAATCTGCAACGGTATCTGTTCTCGAAATTGGTGAGAATCCTTTGCGTCAGCGGTTTCTTTGTAAATGGTACACGTAACTCCTCCCTCGTTATGCTGAAAAAACAACGGATGTGGTTTTTGAAGTATCGATATTAACTTGCTCGATTTTTTGATTATTGCATCTTTTTTTTCGTCAAATGAGGTGATTAGTCAATGTTCTTCGATTCCATATTAGTAATCGGATACAACTGGACAATCACTGGAGAAATATCCATCGATTTTTGTTCTTCAATTAGTGATACTTTATTAGCTATGTCCTTTAGACGATAGATCTCTTCGAAATTAATTTTGAAAAGATTTGGTGTTTGGTAAGTATTTCTTGTTCTTAAATTCGGAATTTGGATTTCTGGCAGTAAATGTGGTTTTCCTTGTTTTATACGTATATCGTTTGTAAATGCCTTTTTTCTTACTCGAATTTGGCACATTTTTTGTATTTAAGGTAGGATAGAATGGTCAATTTAGATGTATTGGTCAGTTCTGCATTTTGAAATATTCTTTCTTCCTTTACTGGTAGGACTAGTATTTCGTCTTGTATTATTTGTTCGGATATTGGTTCTGCAATGTTGATTTAGAAAATTTTAAATGCAACCTTTCATTAGCTGGAGATTACAACGATCGTGGGGGAGAAAATCTTCATTACAGTAATATGTCTATTTTAGCAGAGTACAGCTAACTTCTTTGAACTGTGTTTTTACTTCCCTCATAACACGGAAGTATTGTAATCGTGAAAAAATCGCCCTCAGAGATTTTTCAGATCTTTACATTTCAGGGCCCCTAGATGACCAAAAACATGTTTTCTCGATTCCGTCGGTCTGTCTGTCTATCTGTCGGTCTGTCTGTTCGCGGCATAGCTAAAAAAATACTTACCCGATTGACTTCAAATTTTGGTCAAAAATTAAGGGTCATCTCAGGATGACCTGGTAACATTTTGGTAAAAATCCAATATGGCAAAACGAAATATCGGCCTAGTGAAATCTCAAAAAAAAATATTACTAAAAAAGTGCTTCTCCAATTTATCTCAAACTTTGCACAAAAATCAAATATGATGTAGGAATTAACTGGTAACATTTTGTTACGAATCCAAGACGGCGGAATAAAATGGCGGCTTAATAAAATATTTAGAAATTCATCCTGAAAAACTACTTAATCAACTAATTTCAATTTTTGTGCTATATCTAATTGTAATATATAGATGAGAGTAAAAGTGTGGTACTAATTCAAGATGTCGGCACAAAATGGCGGCCAAATAACATTTTTGTAATTTGAAAAAAATTACCCTATCATGTTTTACATATCTTGGTGTTTTAACGTCCCTAGATGCCAAAAAATGTTTTAATTCCGTAGGTCCGTCTGTTGGTTTGTCTCTATTTCTGTCAGTTCGCGGCATAGCTTAAAAACTACTCATCATATTGACTTCAAATTTTAGTCAAAAATTAATGCTCATATGGGGATAACCTGGTAATATTTTGGTAAAAATCCAATATACCGGAACAAGATGGCGGCCTAATGAAACGTTAAAAAAATTATTACTTAAAAACTAATTATCAAAATCAACTGGTAAAATCTTGGTACAAATACAAGATCGCGGAACAAAATAGCGGCTTAATAAAATATTTAGAAGTTCAGCCTGAAAAAATTACTTAATGAACTGATTTCAAATTGTGTGCCATAACTTATTGCAGTATAGAGATGAACTAGTAAAATTGTGGTACTAACTCAAGATGGTGGAACAAAATGGCGGCTAAATAACATGTTAAAATGATTAACGTAAAAAAAATCTTATTCATTTGACTCTAAATTCAACAATTGCGATGTGTGTCAATCGAGGTGTCAATCTAAAAACTACTTCTTGAATTCATTTTAAATTATGCCCAAAATCAAGTGAGGCATAGGTAGAAACTTGTAAAATATTGGTAGAGATCCAATATATTGAAATAGAACAAAATGGCGTCCAATAAAAATGTTTAATAAGGCAGTGTATGGGTGTTCCTAAATAACTATGTACTGAACTAAACTGGTTCACACTTCACTATTCCTAATAAAAGGAAATGTTCATAATGAGAGAAGTCCCGGGTGAAGGAAATTTACCATTTTTTCTTTTATGCCTGCCAGGTAGGATTATTTCGAAACAAATATTTTTTAATTTTGGATTACAGGATAGGTAAAGCTTTTGGGCCTAATTATAAGGACATGCATAGCAAAAAGTATTTTTCCATGTGAAAAACTAACTTATGTGTTTAAGAACTAGTAGTACGAGAGTACGTCTTTAAAATTTGGTTTTTGGTTATTATTATATATGACTTAGTTCGTTTACTATTTCTGGTATTTCTGATACTGACTTTATATAGTTATGTAACGTATTTAGTTTTGCAAACATAATCGTATCTTCTAAATTGTCAAAGAAGTTTATTCATTTTTGGCAGTCTAAATTAATCTGGTAAATTATGCTTTGAAGGCTAATATATTCGATTATATCGTTAATTTGACCTGAAGATTTTTAAACTGTATTCTATTTTTTCGTGATTTGTATTGAACTGCAGGCATTGGTAGATCACACCATCACAAGATATCTTCTAAATTGTCAAAGAAGTTTATTCATTTTTGGCAGTCTAAATTAATCTGGTAAATTATGCTTTGAAGGCTAATATATTCGATTATATCGTTAATTTGACCTTAATTTGACCTGAAGATTTTTAAACTGTATTCTATTTTTTCGTGATTTGTATTGAACTGCAGGCATTGGTAGATCACACCATCACAAGATTGGCCATATTTCAGAACGAAGTGCTAATTCAAAAACGTTATGACTTATTGGACGGTTTAAAAATGGTTTTTAAATGGGGTTGCGATGGCAGCTCCGGCCATTCTAATTACAAACAGACATTTTCCGTTCAGGGGGAAATGGAATCAGCATCAGGGGTTACAGAGTCTAGTTTATTTGCTGTATGCATCGTTCCCCTTCAGTTGACTAACAAAAATTATATTTTATGGAGTAACCCCAAACCCTCTTCGACTAGATTTTGTCGTTCGATAAAACTAATTTTTCGGAAAGAAACTGAAGAATTAGCCCGAAGAGAAATAGCATATGTGGAACAACAGATAGACACCATCAACGACAACAAAAATTTTTGTAACCTGAGAAGAAATTACTGTATTTTCTTGTTTTAAACTAACTATGATTGACGGAAAAACATTTTGTAGCCGTTTTTTTGAGCGAAGTACACTAGCATCTTCAATAACTGGTATAGATGAAGGATTGATTAATCGTTTTTACATTATACTTCAAACAATATAATGTAGATTTTCTGTAGATACAGAAGCATTTAGGAAATATGCTAAGGAAACAGCACAGCTATTTATTACTTTATATCCGTGGTACAACATGCCCTCTAGTGTGCATAAGCTTCTTCATCATGGATCAGACATAATCAAGTCCGCTGTTTTACCTATTGGCACATTTTCTGAGGAGACCCTTGAAGCAAGAAACAAGGATTTCCGCAGATATCGGGAGCTCCATACAAGAAAGTTTTCTCGCACGCAAACGATGACAGATTTACTTCATATTCTTTTATATACTTCAGATCCTCTTATATCCTCAAAATCTAGGTGTACAAATGCTCGTTTATATTACGTAAAGGCATTCAGTAAAGATGTGATACAACTGTTGGCGGAACCTGTTTTAACAAATAAAAATATAATCGAAGAAAAAGAAGAAGAAAATGATGATGATGACAATGATGATATGATATGATATCGAAGAAGAAACAAGATAAGCAAAAATATGCAAAACTTTTAAATTGGAAAAAAATATTCCTTTTGATATACTTGAAAGAATTTTTAATTAGATTTTAGCATTTATTTGATTATTTTTTATCGCCCTGTAGTGATAAATATGTTTGCTTTGTAGCAAATCATATTTCAACCAATTCCAACCACCATTCTCTGTTTTTTAAAATCCCGAGTTTTTATATTTTTGCACAGGTAGATTCATGATTTAAACCGGTGTGCGCCGTCGGCGTCTAAAGTACCAAATAACAATTTATTTGCTTTTCCTACTAGTTCTATGAGACCATATTAGTTCGTATATACAGGGTTAGTCTCAGGGAGTAATAGAGGGCCATTTCGATTTTCGTTTATTTTCTCTTTAGCGTTGGCATTTACAATTTTATCATTTTTTTCTAATTTTGTAACTCGAAATTATTATGTGATCGTTAAGTTCAAGAGGATTAGTGTTATTTGAGTGGTTCTAAGTCAGGATTACTCTTTTCATTAATTGAGCAGGAGTGAAATTTTTACTTTCTTCGTTTAAGCATCGATAATGCTCTATCAGGTTAAAATGGAATACTTCTACTAGTGAGTTGGAGTTACTATTTTTTGGTGTAGTGTAGCGAAGCTCTATTTTGTATAATTTACAGAAATCTTCGAGTTCTTTGTTTTTAAATTATGTTCCGCAATCTGTAGTAATCTTTAGAGAAAAGCCATGATGAGTAGAGAAATTTAAGACACTTTCTACTACTGCGGGTCCTGTAAGTATCCTTGGCCGTATCGAGAAGAGGTGTCAATTATCGTCAAAAATGATTCGATGGATATCTTAAAATTATCCATGTGTATGTGTTCTAGAGGTTTCGAACTAGTGGGTGTAAGATTGAATTTTATTACTGGTACATTTCTGTAATTTTTTTTTAACAGATTTCACTGTTTGTTTACGAAATGTTCTATGTCTTCTGATATGTTCGGCCAATAAAATATAGCCCTTCATTTGGTTTATTCCTCTATATATAGTCCTTCATTTGATTTATTCCGTTATGATATATTTTTGTTGTATGGTATAATTCGAGCTTTTCTTTTCGGTCGTTAAGTGTTTGTGTCTTCCAAAAATTTGGAACATTGGACTAGTTTAAAAGATGCATTTTTAACACTATTTTGTAAAGTGACCGTGAAGAATTCACCCAATCTGGGAGATCTGAAATAGATAGTGTATGTTGTTTTTGGGGTCCACACATTTTTTCGAGAGTTTAATAATGTCAGTTTGGGAGGTCTCTATTTGATATAGTCAAAGTCGGGTATTTTCGAAAACTTTTTCAAACCTACATTTGATTTTATCAATATCTCCATTTGTTATTATTATCTAATGTTTAAATGTATTTAAAGATCTTTCGGAAATAGGAATGCCGAATAAAGGACTTTCTTGAGCGGAGTGTATGGTTTCTAAGTCATCTTGGTTTTTGCCGGGAGGTACTTTTGGAGGATTTAATTGCACATTTGATATTAGTTTTATTTTTGGGTTTTCTGGTAATCGTGCTTCTAAGATTTCATCGATAATTGGTTGATCTACTTGCGGGATTTCATTAGTATTGTCGAGAAAATCTTCGATTCATTTGTAAATATCTCCAGGGTTGTGAGTAGTGGATAGTGATTTGAATGCGTTTAAATCTGAATCCGGGGGATTTCGAGCAAGAGCCTGATTATTTTTACCTTTTTTATCTCTTATGATGTAATCAAATTCCTTTCACTTAAGCCGCCAGCGTAGTAGTCTAGAATTCTTTTTGTATAGTGGAATAATTTATTTCTGCTGGGTTAAGAGTTCTAGATGCGTAACAAATAGGATGATCTTCTTGTGACAAAATTGCTCCAATTGCAAATTGAGACGCGTCTGTGGTGAGTTTAAAAGGTTAAGAAAAATCGGGGTAGGCTAAAATGGGTTCGGATATTAAGAGATTTTTGCATGTGTTGAAACAGTCATTAAGGTATTTGGTGTCTTCGACATTTTCATGTTTTTTTTTTAACATTGCCTCAATGGTTTAGTTGTTTTTACGAAATGTTTTATAAATTTCCGGTAATAACCTAACAAGCCTAAAAATGATTTTATATCATGTTATGTCTTGGGTATTGGATATTTTTGAATAGCAGCGATCTTTTTACTATTGGATTTTATTCCTTCTGCTGTTACTACATGCCCGAGAAATTCAACTTCTCCACGCAGAAGCTCGCATTTATCAAGTTGAATTTTTAACTTTGGCTTCGCGCAGTTTTGCGAAGACTAGTTTTAAATTTTTAATATGTTCTTGTAATTCATCCATAACGCGTTGAAAAGTAAAGAATGCATTTTTTAGGCCGAAAAGCATTCCGAGGTATTCATAATGCCTGTTATTAAGAGTGAACACGGTCTTTCCTATGGAGCTTTCTTCCATTCCTATCTAATGGAATCTGCTCGCTAAATCCAGGGTGGAAAATATGTGCCCTATCTACCTGTTCCTCCTGTTTCTCTTTTGGCCTCTTCTCCCGGTTTTCCTCTTTATCTCCGGGTTTCTTGATCATTTAGAATTTTCTCAAATCGATCCTGTTCTTCCCGTTTTTCTTTTTATCTTTTGGCCACTTTCTATTTTTTTTTCTTTTGGCCTCTTGGTTATTTAAAATTCTCTCAAGCCGATCCTGTTATTCCTGTTGTCTCTTGGCCTCTTCTTTCCGTTTTTATTTTTGTCTCTTGTTCTTCATGTTTCTCTCTTTGTTTTCTGGTTTCTTCGTCTTTTTCTTTTAGTCGTTTAGCAATTGAATTAATATTCCCGGTTGTTCTTCCTGCCTTTTGTCCTCTTCAGTCTTCTTTTCTTGGTTTCTTTTAGTTTCTTGATCGGTTGATCTCATCATAGGATATCCTGCTCAGGGGTGAACCCAGAATATGGTTTCAGTGAGAGGGTACAAAAAAACAAAAGGAATTATAATAATTTTAAATAGTTGTCTATAAATTATGTATATCGATAATATAACAAAAAATAATCTAGACGGGAAATAAACAAAATAATGTCCTAAATTCCCATTCGTCCAAAAGTGCAAACTTAAAATATAATCTATAATGAATAGAAACTGGGCATTAACTAAATTAACTATGAAACAAAATTTAATTTTCTCTTGGATCTCGTAATGCTAATGTTTGTAGAAGTTTATATACATAACGGGCAAAGTTGACAAGGTTGTCAGATTTTCGCACCAAAATTTCATGAACTATATTGTTTGATTGAGTACAGCAGGAATTCACACATATGCAGTGGGACTGTAGGATAAGCCTCAATTTATATTTATTTTTGACTTTTTGACAAAAGTAAATATGTATATCCAAAAATTGTGGATTGCTGATCCAGGAAGGGCGCCACTGATCCTGCTCTACTTGTAGTTTAGTACTGCATATTCTTCACAGGTTCCGCCATGTAGCACCTTGTTGTCTAGTATTAGGCATAAAAATATTTTTTTAACTTCTGCTTAAAACCAACCGACGATGTGCAGTTTTGTAAATCTTGCTTAGTTTTGGAAAATAATTTTCTAGAACCGTCTTTGAGGTGCTATTGAGGTCGAAAATTCCATAGTGAAGTCAAAACTTACAAATCTTGTTTGGATTCGAAATGAAACTTTCTAGAACTTTCGATAGTCAAATCACACACATCTTAATTAGTTTAGAAGTAGAACTTTTTAAAATTTTCTTGAAAATGTCTCTAGTAGGACTTCTTAGGATACAAAACACGATGGCAAAAATGATGTTTTTTTCAATTTTTGAGACGTGACCGTTTTCAATTTCTAGGTGGTCATTACGACACTACTTTAAGTATCGCAAAAGACGTCTTTATAATTGCAAAATATATTATGTTTATTACCAGTTCAATACACAAATATAGATAGAATATATGTAGTAGACATTAAACTACATTTATAATTTAAAAAATATTGAATTCAAAACAAATAAAGCAAAATTTCATATAGTACTCTTAAAATTAACCGGCTGTATTAAAAACATCTGACTATAGACTTATCAGTAAGACACATCAAATTTGTAGACAATAGAGAAAAAAAATTAAATTCTATCTCAAAATGTGGTTCGGTGTCTTGTTTATTTAAAAAGTTGTTACCTTGAAATAAGAAACATGAAATACTAGCAAGCGCTTTTAAAAATATCATATTTCTAAAAAATCTTGAAAAACCTCCTCCAAGTGCACAAACGTTATATTCCGCCTTCATGATAGTGTAATTCGACTATTAACATCAAAAGCGTAGTTCTGGAGAAGCAGAATATATTAAATAAAATACACTAAAATTTTAATCTTTTTTCACTGCACTCACTTGTAGAAATTACAGTATAAATTTAGGCTAGCAGGTACTTGATCTACATCACCTTTTCATTATTTCCAGACTAACAATATATATATATATATATATATATATATATATATATATATATATATATATATATATATATATATATATATATATATATATATATATATATATATATATATATATATATATATAATATATATATATATATATATATATATATATATATATATATATATATATATATGCAAACGGAAACAAAAAAACTTTTTTCGTATTTTGTATGTTTTGGTCAACGTCAACAATAATTTTAAAGTTAAGAGTAAATGTCAAATCGGAGTCAAAATCACGGCCTTCTTGACATTACTTCTAAACCTCTGCCTATTGTTTCGCAAGTCAGGTGACTTAACGATCGTTAACTTGCGTTCGCTAAACGGTTTTTTTTTGACAGGTCACCATGGCAACGCATGTATTCTATTGTAATTTTTTTTTCTGTATGGTAGGTAATCAACAGCGAATTATAGTGGACTTTTTTTGACATGACAGAATAATTTTTTTGACAATTTCTTTATTTAAGCGTGTTTATATTTCGCAAAGACGCACTTAATTTTTTAATAAACTAAAATTTTGATATGTACATCTCACTTACATAATTAAGGTGTTTTTGTATAACTCTTCTCCACCTCCTTTCTTCTTAATGGAGAAAAAAACTGGACTTGGAATCGAACATTTTTCAATTAAATATCTACCGGGCGGTTGAAGAAAGCTCAATTAAAGTTTAGAATATTTAACGGAATGTCAAATTTGACAGCGAGTTCCTAAATTTCTATAAGCAGCTTGTCAAAACCCAAAACTCGAATAAATATTCTAAACCATTTTTCCATTTTATAGTTTCAATTTTCAAAAATTTAGAACCAAATATTCCTGAATAACTCGAAACAAATTTTCTTTCTTCAAATGGAAACCGCAATCTTCTATTAATTTGGCCCAATGGCCAATACATAAATTACATACAGAATGATTTTCAAAACGGTGTAAAATATTCTGTTCACTACAAAACTCTTCAAAGAAAGATTATATTGTTTTTACTGACCTTTTGTTCTGTCAAAATATGATGAGCATAGACCCTATGACCTGTTCGCTGCCGCTGGATATGCACGCCGTATTTAAATTGTACATATAGAAAAAGAAAAAAATATATATATATATATATATATATATATATATATATATATATATATATACCAGGTGTCAATGAATCTATTAGACAAGCCATAAGTTTTAAAGTATTTGATGTATCAAAATGAAATTTCGTATAGTTAAATGATATATAAAGAGGAGGAAATGACTCCAGTTTCGATTTTTTAAATGGAACACTCTGTATATTTTTACATTTTTGGATTCCTGAGACAATTGAGAATCAGAATGTGACATTTTAAAAACTTTTTATGCCTACTTGATTTTTTTATAGCCATTTTTACAGTTGCATCTAGGTGGCCATGACCCGACGCAAATTAATGTAAGGACCTACAATGATGACAGAATAATACAATTGCTAAGTTTTAATGATTAGTCTGATAGCTAGGAACAAGAGAAGTTGATTAAATCAAATTTTTGTGTCTAACTATTAAAATTTCCTACTCCCATTTCATGCTGATTTTGTTGGGCCCAATAACAAATGTTTTGCTTGTTAAACATACCATTAAATCTGGATTCGTCAGAAAATAAGATAAAGTTGACAACATTTGGGTCAATTCTACAATATTGGAGCAACCAATCACAAAACAATACCCGTCAAAAACTAAAAAAAGCAATTTTCTACAACTTGTAGCAACTTAAAGTTTATTTAAAATTAAAGAGTTAACTATCATAAGTCTTAAAATGGTATTTCCGTGTAACTACAATAAGGAGAAATCAATGTTATCGCTACCGAGAGCTAACCCAAACTGAGGAGTAAACTAAATCTGTTTATATACCTATATAAAAAACTAATAAAATTATAATTGCAGTAAAACAAATCATACATAATATGAAATAATGAGCTATATTAAATATTGAATGAGTATTTTTGCGCCCTTACAAACTTTATTAAAAAAAATATAGCTCTCAAATCAGTTCGCTGTTGCTAGTTATGCACGCCGCCGCCGCCCCATATGAAGTGTACGTAAGGTACCTACTAAGGAAGCAAAACTGAAAGCTTTCAAATTCAAATACTTTGTAAGTTAAGGTTTTACATAGTTACCATGGCAACTGAATTACCAAGTCAATCAAACTTTCTTTGTTTTGCTGGTGTCTTAGGCATTGTCAAACGTCTATTTAATTTTAAACACAATTTGGTGTAAAATTTTGTTACCGAATGCCATGCGAGGTTAAATTAAAACAGGAATTCTTTTCTCGTTCATAAAAATATTCACAAGTTCAAAAAAGATATCCTCGATTCATCTAAATAGGTCTTATAACAATTAAGCTACGAAGGCCCTGACCACCAAGATCAACTTCGACAAATTACCTCGTTCAATTTGATGTTTTCTACGTTTGTTAGAAAGAAAAGGAAATATATTTGTGAATATATGTTAATCACTGAGACCCATATCTATAACAAAAATACCCAAAACATATTTGCACAAAGAAAATTTTAATTTTACTTTCGCTGTGACTATCCTTCCGGTTCCGGTATCGCTTTAAATCCCGGGTGATAATTGAAATAAGGCAATTTTAAAACTCGCCGCTAGTCATATTCGCGATAATTATTTCAATTTTTACTTGAAAAAGGAAATTTGCGACTTATGTTGAATGCCGAAGAAAACCCAGAAATTAGATTTCAGTGATCAAAAACTATATACGTGAGCGGGTCACTCGATATTACTCCTTTATTATTAAACATGAAAAAAAAATCAAAACCTAGGTATGTATTTTTTCAGACTATCCAGATCGAAAAAATACTGAAATATTAAATAAAAAAAATACTATGAACTTTTTTCTAATTCCTAGTAGTTGAATTTTTATGAAGTGTTTTTATATATTTTGATTTTGAGCTTTGATCTTTTAAAGTTTTCGAGATATTCCCACTTTGAACTTTAAAAGATAAATAAAAGCATAAATCTATATATTTTTGAAATCAGGAAATAAATCTTTCATGCATTTAGGCACGAAAATGTAGCCTCCAGTGATGTTTGAACATGTCTTTTGGGTCACTGAGTAAAATAACGGCTTTGACCCGGAAAAACTAAATACTTTTTTTAATCCATACTAGAATTTTAATTAATATGTGTTAATTAAAATGTAACCGGTATATAAATACTCACTAAAATCATAACTTATCCAAGGTAGCACTTCTGAAACCTAAGGTCTGAAGGTGAATTGTTGTGTCAGACACTTATTGGTTTTTAAAATGTTTTATATTATTCTGTTACAGAACTGTAATGAAACTACATAATTATTTTGTTATATTATTCTCGGGATCCAGTTAGAGTAACAATCTAAAAAGGGGAATAATATTCATAATTTTTTGGAAATCTTCATATCATAATAGTAGTCTTGGAGTGGAGCCCATGGCCAAGATTTTATATTCATCGCTGCGCGTCTGTTAAACTGACACATTATGAATTATCGTATTATCATATTCTGATACCACTTCGAGATTTTTATGCCTTGAGTTCAGTCGATACTATAGTGCTAGAGGAAATTTCAACAAATGGACTCATCACTGCCCGTCTAATATTCTAGATTTAAAAAATATAGTTTACATATAGCTAAATCTACAATATTAGACTAGTTACTGAGTAAGTAAAGCTATCTGGTTTTTAATCGAAAAAAAAATGTAAAAAAAGAGTAATTCCTGCGAGTCTGATATTCATGATATATGGCGACCGCAGCGATCAGTTTCTATATAAACTCCATCTTGCAACATCCCCCCTCAATTACTATAGCACCGACTGGACTCAGGGCGTTCTATTCTAGAAACGATATCACAGGGTCTTAATTAACCACGTACCGGTTTATGAGACCTGCAGCGATTGAAACACATTTTGGTCGTGGATTCCAGATCTATAGGTCATGATGGTTATTTCAACAGTGATAATGAAAAGTAGTACTCACCTATTATATATTCTACAGGTACTATTGTTGATATTTTTATCACTCGCATGTCTCCGCCTATCTTCGAATAAATCTTTAAGAGCTGTCACACCCAAAACAAACATCACTGGAATCATAGCGATTTCTTTACCGAACGCATTTATCGCAGGAAACCAATTCAACAACACTATGAAAATAAAGTACAAATTTGCTACCCTATGAAACTGTTCTAACAAGTTCCTTGGTAAAAAACTAAGTAAGGTGTATTTTGTAGTCCGAATCCGATTATTTGGTCGACGTCCATTCGGGTGAACTTTTCGTGGAGTCTTTGGGGGCACTGTGTGATTAGGAACAACTGTCCTGATTCGTTCCTCTTGATCGTATTTCGGTGTCCGGCGTATTAGGCGATAATAAATTTTCTGCCATAAATGGGGAGGTTCTGAACGACGAAGTGTGTAAATTGACTCGGATCTTGAAGCTTGTCTAAAAAAAATATGTTATTTAATCCCGGAATAAATCTAGCGGTTAATCCTAAAACTAAACAGCGATAAGCAATGGTATATTTTACGTATTTCACAGGAAAATCCACAATAGTTCACAAGAAAAATTGGTCTAGAACATATCCACCTTAAATATTTGTGTAGCAGGTACTGCTGGTTAAAAAATTATATCCAAAGAAAACCAACATGACAAAATTATGAGAAATATTTGGTATTGGTAAAGTTAGGACATCTGAGGAAATTCGTTTTATATTTTACCTCCGCTCTGGTTGACCTTGAACATTTAAATTGGCAGGATTCTGTTACAGATTGTTATTTTATTTCAATTTTGCTTGGGGATTCTATTTAAGTAATTAAACCCGACTAAGTGCTTTTCTGCATTTTTTATTAAATATTAAAAAAAAATAAACATTGTCTATTACTATATTTCATACATTTATTACTAAAAATAAGAAAGCAGTTAACTGGGTTTCTTATTTATAACTCATAAGTTTTAGTTGTAAGTTTCGTATAAAAACATATTTATAGGAAGAAGTTTTGTAAGGGATGAACAAAAATGCCGGGTGATGTCTGTCTGCTGCTCAGATGGGGTGTCTTCTGGAACCTGTTCCATGGTCTTCTTCTAATATTGTTTCGTCTTGAAACACCCGAAGATAATGGAAATGGACAGAAGTATATAAATGAATGTCATGTAAAAATAAGTGTGACTGGTGATCCATGTCCATGTTTCTTTGTGGATGTAGTATTCTTTTTTGACCAGTCTGTATAGTTCTTCAAGGGATATTTTGTTAAGTTTCAAGGGTTTTACTTTCTGTTGTTGCTGAAATCTATAACATCATTTCTAAAATTGTTCTTCCCCAATTGAACGTGTATTCTTTTTTTATTCGAAAACGCTTATTCTGTCACTGGCTTTGAAGATGATTTGATTATTATAAAAGCTCAAAGATTTTTCGCTTATAGGAATCCCTAAGATTGGATTTTCCTCTGCCGTGTGTCTGGTTTCATTTATGACTGTTTCCTTGTGTTGAAATTTCTCTTTATCTTCTAGTTATTCACATTATTTGCAGTTCCTGTTCAAATTGAGCTGGATCGGGTATTAATGGCGGGTGTCTGTAAAGGAGGCCTTGTGTTCGTCTTGGAGATTTGCGTCGTTAGAATGGATTTCAATTCTTGAAAGAGCATCAGCGTTGGTATTGGCTTTTCCTATCTTATAACCGACTTCGTAATCATATTCTTGCAGCTTTAGTCGTCATCTAACCAATTCAGAGTTTCAGTCCTCTAGAGAAAATAGCCAATGAAGAGGTCGGTGGTCAGATAGAATTAGAAACTTTCGGCCAAAAAGGTATGCTCTAAAATATTTAGTAGCCCAAACTATTGCAAGCATCTCTTTATCTATAGTCGAGTACTAAGTCTCTGTCTCGTTTAATGTTCTTGAAATATGCGATAGATTTATCGCTGCCAATTGGACCTTGGGACAGTATGGTCCAATAGCAAAGTTACTTGCGTCGGTGGTAAGTCTGAATTGCTTTGTAAAATTGTAAAATCAGGGTATTGTAGCAGGGGTTCATTAGTTAGGTTTCTACAGATTTTTACACAAATGATAAATTCTGAGGTGTATTCTATCTTGATATCTTTCTTGAGACATACAGTTAGAGGCTTGGTAATTTTAGCAGCCCTTGATATATTTTCTGCAATATCCAAGAAGACCAAGGAATCCTCGGATGTCTTTTATGGTTTCTGGTATTAGGTTTTCTATAATTGCTTTAATTTTTACCTGGGTTGAGTTTTATGTTATCTGATGAAATGACATGTCCTAGGAAAGTGATCTTTCTTTCGGAACTCGCACTTGTCAATCTGAATTTCAAAGCTTGTTTTTCGAAGACGGTGGAATATCTTCTGAGAGATTTACTAATGTTTTTGTAATGACGTGCTAAAGACCATTATGTCGTCCACGTAGACTAAACCAATTTCTCCTTGTTGTCCTTTTAGAACATTATTCATCATTCTCTGGAATAACTGGTGCATTCTTTAATCCAAAAGGCATTCTCACATATTCATAGTGGCTATTTTTCACATTAAATGACCTTAACCAGGTCGAGGGTAGTGAAGTATTGGTATGTCTTAAGTTTGTCTAAGATGTCAGTGAAGGTCGGAATCGGATATCTATAATATTTGCGTTGACCTTTCTGTAATCCACAACAACGCCCCATTTATTTTCCAGAACCGTCATGGTTTTTTTTAACTACCCATATAGGTGAAGACCACGGTGATTGATTAGGTCATAATTCCTTGGTCAAGCAGTTATGGCTTTTTAACCTCTTTATGACGTGAATAACGACAGGACTTGATGGATTGGTGAAGGTCCGTAGTGCGGCTCAATGGTGAAATATATCTGAATATTTCTTACACAATCTTCTGATATTTATTTCTTCTTTTTTATTGAGATGATCCGTCCGAATTAGTGTTTCTATGTTGGTTTTCGGTGCACACTCGCGAATTGTCAGCTGAATAAAGATGGTATTGGTCCAAAATGATTTCGTAACTCGTCACAGGATCAAGACCGAACTAGTCCCATTTTTGACTAACGTTTACATTAAAAATTTTAATAAACTAAACATCGTGATATGCTCAAAGTTACTAAATAATATTTCGGATAAAGAATTAATAATGATGACGCACCAATATCAAGGAAAAATCATAGACGCATAATAGAAACGTAAGAACGTCTAAAACAAATTTATTACTGGCCCAAAATGAAAAATTATATAACCCAATATATTAATGGTTGCAACATTTGTCAAACTTTAAATTTTAATCGTTAGTGAATTATTTAATATTTTTATTTTATGTATTGCACATGTCATGTAGATGCAATTTGTTTGTTTTAAAATTTTTAAATTTTCATTTAATCTCAATTAAATCTACAATGCTTTGTATTTCTTATTGTAGCCCTGAGGAAGATCTTGAATAAAGATCAAAACGTTGGCATTGTGAAAAATAAGGCCTTTTATTATTCTTAAAAACCAACGAAAGTTCGTCTGCAATAATAAAATATTATAAAATTGAGTATTTACTAATAAATGAAATAAATTTCGGATACTCGAATCAACCATGTAAATACACTTCTAATAATGACTATGTTCACATATCCATTCAGAAAACTTTTATACAAATACTCCTTGCGAAATACAGCTAATAAGATATCAACATAACAGCTCTAATTGCAATCCAATATCCATTGATATTGATTAAATGTAACTCCAAAATATTGATGAAAATAAATAGATACTTGTCGTTAACGACTTCATAGGCATAGAGATATGTGAAAATTCGCAAAATAACGTACTATTTAATGAAACATATTTAGTAAAATTAAGCTTTCCTTGCATCTTAACACTAGATGATATCACTATACAATATTATAAAAATACTAAACGGTTATTTCAGAATATTCCATTACCGAAGGTAAACTTTAATTATATAAATCAAATTCCTTTTGAGAAAGTAAAACTGTTTACAAAAATTTAACTTTCAAAAAATTGAAAATCCAAACTTTTTAATAATTCTATATACAGTGAAACTTCTCCACAACGGACATTAAAAGAGAAAAATAATTGTCCGTTGTGTATAGGCGTCCGTTATATAGTTGTTTCTAAATGGGTAGAAATTAAAGAGTACTTAATTGCTTGATTATTTTTTAATTCTACAGGGTGTCCAGAAATTTCGGTCGAATAAATTCAATGTTCATACATATTATATAAGTATTTATTTATACTTATACATATGTATTACATGATATGTACATGTTTTATATGAATGCAAATACATACATAATTACTTCTTTAAAAACTGTCCATTTTAGATTGTTTTCTTTTGAAGTTTTTTAACATTTAAAATTACCTCCAACATTTTTTTGACTTGTGATTGTAACACATTTCTTTGCATATAAAAATGATCCTAGGTCTCTTAATTTTTGGTAAGCATCACTTATATTACCTACAGTTGTAGAAAGCTCTGGTTCATCGTCACTCTCACTGCAGGAAATATTTGAGATCTGTTCATTTTCTTTATAATCACTAACACAACTAGCAATGTTTACTTCAGGATTTTCCGTTAATTGAGTCGCATCGATCTCAACGTAGATCATAAAATTGTCAACTCCATTACCTTTGCAAAATGCGGATAATGGTAAATCGCATTCTAGATCGTTACCTTGAGCTCTGGAATTTTCTCAATTTCTTCTACATCACTTTCTTTTCTAAAAAGCCGCAGTTTACAAAACACGTTTTAATTGTTGTAATGTGTGGTAGTATTGGGTAGCAAAAAAAAAAACAACTAACGATATGTTGGCTAGCTGAATATCCGGGTGAGATGTTGCATTTCAAATTTATGCAACCAATCTATAATGATACCTCTGGTCATCCAGGACTTCTTGGTGTAGTTACCAGTTAATAGGCAGCTTATCGACATGAGAAGCGAATTTTTACTTTTACCAATCACCAAAGGTCTTTCTGTTTCCCAATTAAGTTCGCACATAATACTGTCAGACTTTCTTTAACCGATTTACCTCCAGTGCGGAATTTATAAGTTTAATTTGATAATGCTCGATAATAAAGTCCATACTCCTCTGCAATGAAAATCTCTTGAGGTGAATAACCACTTATTAGTTTTTTTTCTTTTCCACTCTGCTCCTTCGTCAAGGTCTACATTTAAAACTTCTTCATATATTGCTCTGAATTTAAAGTTGTGTCTTGAGTAAAATTTGTCGAACCAACCATTGGAAGCTTTAAAGTTCAAATTTAGTTCTCTAGCAGCCTCTAAAGCTTTTTCCTTAATTATCGGTCGACAAAATGAAATATTTTTACTCCTTACTTTACAAAACCACTCGTACACTATAGAATCGATGGCAACACCTTCAGTTTTAAACCTTTTTTTCTGCTGCAGATTTCCATTTTCACTATACTTTCGTAATTCGAGTTTTTCCTATTTGAAATTTTTCGGCCAAAACTCGAACGGTACCATATTATTTTCAGACGACTCTATCACTCATATGTTTTCTTCCAAACTCAAAAACTTTCTCTTAATTGAAGACATTGTAACACTATGATTAAAATATCGCAACTAAATTCACAAAACTGGGAGGAAATACATACGACTAATAAATTCTTGGCTGGTGAACATTTATTATCTCAAACGTTTTGTGCTGAATTGCCATGGGCCCATAATAATAAATCGAGTACTAAGTACCGCCTAGTTTTATGACGGTCAGTTATTTGGGTTTCCCTAGACAAATGTTTAATAGTCATCAGTCATCATATATTTGTTGCCGGTTGTTGGCAGCTAAAATTGCAAAAATTAATAGAAAAATGTTTGCAAATTTTGTCCGGAGTCGTTGTGAGGAGGGTCCGTTGTTCAGGGGTATCTTAGCTATGTACCCACATATGGAATGTGCGGTGACTTAAAAATTGTCTGTTCTATAAAGGTTTCCGTTGTGTAAGGGTGTCCGTTAATAGAAGTTTTCACTGTACTATAATAAATCAATCTTTTGGACCGTTTTATTATACTAAAGAAAATAAGCAAAATATATGTTTGTCAAGGGTCGCATTTCTTAAGTTCGCGTGTTTACCACAGTTCTATGGTAGATAATCGAGATACATTTTAGACATTTCGATACTTCTATACAGCACATGGATGCAAATTGTACACTAACGAAATAATAAAAAAAATCTTATTTAGGGCTTAGAATATTTTGTCGAGAAAATACACAATTTTTTGGGAGTTGAATTCTCAAAAAATTTGTTCGACAGCATACATCGGGTGCAGTCTCTTAATACTAAAAATATAGATGTAAAATATGTCTGGCAAGATAAGAGACATCATTGAAGCCAACCAGTAAGTTACCTTTTATCTAGTTTTATAGTTTTCACGTATTTCTGTTACTTGCCACAAATAAATCATAAAAAAATAATAATGAAAAGAGAAACAAAACGTAATATCTCCATAAATGTCTTAGGCCAAAATATTTCTATGAATGAACACCTATCATCTGAAAATAAAGTTCTATTTAAAAAAGTCCGTGAAGCAGGTCGGGAAAAGATGTATATGTATGTTTGGTTTAAGAATTGTAGCATTCTTACGCGTAAAGAAGATAGAGATCCCGTAAAGCAAATATATTTTCCAGATTAAATAGCTATAAAGTAATTTTTTTTCTTCTTAGTTCTTTTTTAGTTAGGACTTGATTGTGATTAAATATTCATTTTCGATTTTTTATCGGTATGTTACCAAAACGTTAGGGGTCTGTAACTTGTAACTACGTTGTTATATTTTTAAGCGTGCCAAGGTTAAATAATAGTTTATACAATAGTGAAGTATTCAACAAATACCAGGCGTTTCAGAGAGAACGTGAGAGTACCTGATCTGTTAAAAATGAAGGTGGTGATTGTCTAATAGCCTTAGGTGAAGGAATACAAGCAGTCAGGCATCCTGATTGGGAAAGCAATGCTGAAGTTTTATAGGTCACACTGTAACTAAAGGACAAGGTAAAATCCATGTATGTTGTGCATATAACCCTCCAGGCAACGCCACTGCTTTAATATGTTTTATCGACAAACTACATATGCTTTTTGATAAAATTCTGAAAACACAATTTTAATTTGTGGGGATTTTTTATTCCTATTTTATAGTTTATTCCTATGTTAACTGATTTCTCAAAATAGACACTAATATTATTTACTAGCTAATATTAACCCTAAGTTCCGCTCATTTTATGATATTATTAATTTCTTTGTTTTTTCCAATTTAATGGCCTGACAAATCAAAATAATAGGTTACGAGACATTACTTAATAGTAATGACTTATTAATTAAAAATATAATTAATTGTGCTTAGTCTCTAGTAAAGGAGGATATTCATCACAGATCCATGGAGGAGTCTTATTTGCCGCCTCCCACTTTCATTTAAATTTAACATAAACCTATTATAACTTACTTAAAGGTGATTATCAAGGTTTGAATAATTTTTTTAATAATACTGACTCGATCAACTCATTTAAAAATCGCGATGTAAACGTTTCCGTTAGCATTTTTTACAATGTGGTTTACATGGCTATAAATATATTTGTACCCAAGAAAACGGTTGATGGAAGATTTCCTACGTACTATGGACAAAATACAATAAGAACTATATTAAATAAAAATAAGGCCAATAAAAAGTCCAAAAGGTCAAAGTCCCAAACGCATTACAACTTTTCTTGTGAGCTAAGACGACACAGGTAACTTATGATAAGAAATGATTACATAACATATATCGAATCAATACAAAGTGATATATCTAATAACTCAAAAAGATTTTAGCAACTTGTATCTGTTAAGAATAAAGGTATCCCAAACTTAATGCATTTGGGAACCATGTGAACAAAAATTTAACTTCTTGCCTAAGAATAAGAGCAACTGCCTTATGTCAAATATTCGTGCTTCCCCAGAGGAACTTCTGAGAACATTGAGCGACCTTAATGAAAATAAGGGAGATTTGTAAAACAATGTGCGTCCTCTCTATATTTTGAGCAATTTAAATTTCCTAAAAAATGAAAATTGGCAAACGTTGTTCCAATTTATAAAAATGGTGATAGAGACAGTTTTACAAATTATAGGCCTATAAGTAAACTTAATATTTTCTTAATTCTAGAAAGTCCTATTTATAATATACTACTTAAATTCACTAATCTAGATATCATTACCGATCAGTATGGTTTTTTTGCCCAAGCGCTCTATTGAGTTAAATTTGATCTGTTATTAACAATATATTCTTCGGATACCTAAGTACAGGTGAACTCAGTGTATACCGATTTCAGCAAACCCTTTGATAAAATGTTTTAAATTATGTTTCAAATTCGATTAAAAATCGGTATTCGGGTTTTTTAAGACTGAGAATTATGAATTTTCAGTCCACATTTAAAAACTAAAAATGGCGCCGTCAATATGGCGGACGAATGTAGTCATTTATGGAGATCAAGCATCAGTATCAAGTATTACAAGTTACAAGTAGAGGGCGTGTTATTTTTGATTCCCTTATTAGCAAATATGGATAAATGCGGTTTTCGTGAACCTAGGCTACTTTTTTTGTCAAATACCATTTTCATAGCTCTCTTTTTTTAAGATTCAGGGTTTTATTTAAAAAAAAAAACGTCGATTTTGAAAATATCCCGTAAATTCCTGGTCAATTTTCAGATTTTGAATCCGATGTTTCGCTCACCTCGAATCCCACGATCAATTTCGTTTTTTCATGTTTTAGACATTTGAGACAAATTGTTTTTCCATAATTAAGTTGGTAGGATTCTGGTTTTTTGCCGCTCTCTGACTCATTGTCTTTTGTAGGAAATTCTAAATTACCTATCCAATATTTACGTGCACCATATATGTTTGATATTGGGAGATCGAAGGCTTTAATTTTTTTTAAATTTATGTTTGGTTTCTTGGTGGACTCCATAAGACAGATTCAAAATCTGTGTGCACTATCATGTAGAGGTTTCAAATATAAGCAAAAATTGTCAATAAAAGTTTTAAAAGTCAACATTTTTTGAATTCCACCCTGAATCTCAAAAAAAACCTGGGTATGAAAATTTTCTTTATGGCATTTAAAGTTTTACGAAAAAGTAACCAAAGTTTACAAAAACCGCATCCCTTTACTACTACTGTATTTCATTTAGTTCATTTTTGCCTTATATTTACACAAGTTATTTAATAATAAAATCGTTACCTGTAATTAAAATTTCATTTTTAACCCCATATTTAATTCTAAGAGTTGTGAGGGAACAGTATTCTAGAAAAAGTGTAAATAATGTAGTTGTTCCCCCATTTTTTAAAATTATTTTTGCACTAATGGCAAGTGCGGAGAATTACGAGGGATAGAAGTGAATTGTGGAGGTATTGCAGAGTATTGAACGGGAATTTTAGGGCATTGTGGCGCAGTGAAAAGGAATTTCGGAATATTACGGGAAATTTTTTATGAGGGATGGTGTACAAAATATCATGTTGAATAAATGCAGACTTTTATTTAAGTTTTAAGCATTCTCCCGTTTCCTGGCGGCTAAAGTTACAGAAACCAAAACCTGGCGTTAAATATCGTACGTATCGAGTTTTCAGTGGTTTTATTTATGATAATTTTGTGCACAATCTAAATAGTATAAATTGGGATTTTTTATATAGTTTTTGATGAAATTGTAAGTAACCTAAATATTAATTTAACCAACCATTTTGAAACCCTTATTCCCATTAGAACAACTAGAAACTTCTAATAAAACTTAGGAAAAAACCCTACCGCGATATAAACCAGAACAGAGGCTTCAAGGAAGAGTATAAAACATTACGAAATTATGTTACTATGGTTGTACATAATAAAAAAAAATCGTATTTGAATTTTAAGTTTCGAACACTTTTTCATTAATAGTGTTCACACTGTTACACCTCCTGAAAACAATTTCTTTCAAAATCTGTATAGAAATAGACCGCTCCATCTGGATAATAATTTTCGCTTTTCCCAAGTTGACGAAACTAAAATTGAACTACTGATTTTTCAGATTAAAATGAATGCCGAGGGTGCTGATGGCCTCGAGAAAAAAATTGATCTCGCTGGTTTGTCCTTTTCTCTTACCACATCTCAGCTACTTATTTAATAGATTTATAACCTCGTGTAAATTTCTAACCTTTTGAAAAAATGCTAACGTTCTACATGTACCAAAGAATAGTAACCCATTTTCATCAGTCAGGATTTCATACCAATCACAGTACTGCCACCGCATTATTGGCCATAACGGATGATCTGCTAAGGGCCCAAGAAAAACGTAAAAATGTTTGCTTAATTTTCTTGCTTTCTTGAATAAACTGTCCTTCTATGGCGTCGGCGATATGGCTCTACAGTTCATGCCTAGCTACCTGGAAAGTAAAACACAAAGTGTGGTCTTGGGTGATGAGGCATCTGAATTTATTTTAACTAGCAGAGGAGTGCCACAAGGTAGTACTGGGTCCCCTTCTGTTTTCAGCACATACTGCGGATTTCTGTAGTAATCTGAAATTTTGTTGATCCCATCAATATGCAGCTGATATGCTACTTTATGGATTGAAAGTGAGACATCTGCAAATATAAATAGCAACCTTGTTATCATATCACATCTATCTGTGATGCATAGCCTGAAAGTGAATGAAAGTAAAACAAAAGTAGTCATTTTTGGTATGAATGAATACATAATCTCGCAGGATGGAAACTTCTCATTAATCATTCATTCTCAAAAATTAACCTTTTCTGTACTGTAAGAATGTCTCGGAACTACTTAACAAATAAATTGAACACTCCCTATATCTACAAAAAATGTTTTTTCCACTTGAGTAAAACTGAGACTATGTGATTCACTAATACTATAATAATACAGATGTTGTGTATTGATTGTCATTGACGGTCAATGACAAGAATAGCCTGCAGAAGTTGCAAAATTATTGTATTCGTTTTTCTCATGGACTTCGGAAGTTCATGTTACAAACTATTTTTGTGATTCTAAGTGGCTATATCTTGCAGAAATATTTTAACTTCACGTGGCATCTCTTATTTTCAGAGTGAGAAAAGCCACAACCCCCTTTGTTTGAAAAGTTACACAAAGGCTCCAACCTTCACAGCCAGGTCACCAGATATAATAACTTATAAAAATAAAATTGTTAACTCTTTGCCAAATCACATCAAGCCTTATCATACAACATTTAGAAAACACCTTAAATCCCATTTATTTTCTAAAAGAATTTAAAATTAAAATTCATAATCTTATATTCTAACCTAATATTAATTACTTATAATAATATTGTGTATTCATTTTTTTAGTGTGTATTGTTAGATCAATATTATAAAGTAATGTTAGTAACAAATTTTAAAGGTGTATGTATATATATATATATATATATATATATATATATATATATATATATATATATATATATATATATATATATATATATATATATATATATATATATATATATATATATATATATATATATATATATATATATATATATATATATATATATATATATATATATATATATATATATATATATATATATATATATATATATATATATATATATATATTATATATATATATATATATATATATATATATATATATATATATATATATATATATATATATATATATATATATATATATATATATATATATATATATATATATATATATATATATATATATATATATATATATATATATATATATATATATATATATATATATATATATATATATATATATATATATATATATATATATATATATATATATATATATATATATATATATATATATATATATATATATATATATATATATATATATATATATATATATATATATATATATATATTTATATATATATATATATATATATATATATATATATATATATATATGTATTGTTATATATATTATAAAGTAATGTTATATATATATATATATATATATATATATATATATATATATATATATATATATATATATATATATATATATATATATATATATATATATATATATATATATATATATATATATATATATATATATATATATATATATATATATATATATATATATATATATATATATATATATATATATATATATATATATATATATATATATATATATATATATATATATATATATATATATATATATATATATATACAGGGTGTTCAGTTAAGGGCGTACACTATCTATATCTCAAGAACCCTTGACTGCAGCCAATTGGAAAAAAAAAATTCATGACTAAAATGGCAACGAGGAATCGTCCAAAAATATTTTTAACTTTGCAAATTGGCTGTAAGGGGGCGCAACTGTCAAAATGAAAATACAAATTTAAAATTTGAGCAAAATTACTAAATTAAGATATAAGTTTTATAACGTCATTCGAAAGCTGAGTCAATTTTCTATGAATTCGCTTTAAGCCAAATTTTCATTGGATTAATAATAAGGGTCAAAATGTGTGTTGTCATATTTAAATCGCTATATCTTGTACACTTCTTAACCAATTTTAATGCACAAGGTGTCATATGAAAGATAATTTTTACATCTCTTAATGGACTTTGCAGTGATATAAATTAGTTTTAAAAAAAGAAGTCAGATGGCGCTATCCAATGTGGTTAGAGTTTTCTTGAAATTTTTGTAAAATTTCAACTTTTTATGCTTTACCTTATAAATTATAAAAGTGAATTATAAAATCTACATTTTGGCGAAAACCGCATATCGAAATATTTATTCGTTTCGGAGTTGTTGCTAAATAACTGGTGATAACAAGTAAGCAAAAACAAAAAAATCGAATTTTATGAAGTTAAAAACCAAAATAATTGTTTTTTTTAAAGCATGTTAAAGGCTTTGATTACGCATGGCGGCCATAATGAAACAAAAGAATGCCGCATGTCAACAATCATTTTGTGTTCCTGATTAGTACTTGTTATCATTTTCTCATTGTGCCGAGTTTTTACAAAGTTTATTTACTACTTAAAATGGAGGGTAATTATTCCAACGAAGAGAATTTGGATATGATAGAACTTTATTTTAAAGCAAATAGAAATACACAAGCAGCTGCGCGTTCATACGAAGAACAATTTCCAGACCGACATCAACCAAGCCAAAGGCATTTCAGATTTCTAATTGTTAACCTGTTAGCCTACGGGTCTTTTTTGAAACCGAAACCAAAGACCTATTCAATAGATAATGAAGGAAGAAACGCAGCTATAATAGAAAGTGTCCGGGACAACCCAACAACCTCAGTAAGAAAGATTGAACAACAAACGGTTTTCCCATATCAACCGTCCAACGAGTCTTGAAAAAACTTCACTTTCATCCCTATAAACCTACTATTGTACAGGGTCTTCAGGTAAATGATTTTGCTAGAAGAATCACGTTTAGTGAATGGTTCATCAACAAATGCCAGCAAATACCCAACTTTCATTCTAAAGTACTTTGGACAGATGAAACACGATTTACAAACTGTGGAATTTTCAATAAACATAATACTCATTACTGGGACAATAATCCTCATAATTTAGAAGAAAGACGTTTACAAACAAAATTTGGGTTCAATGTGTGGTGTGGCATTATAGGTAATTCCAAACAATGCACTTCTGCTTTAAATCACTCATAACAATTTGTATTTTAGATAACCGTTTGATTGGGCCGTTTTTTCCAAGAAAATTTATCGGGTAACAGATATTAGAAAACTATTACGGAACAAATTATTCCAGAAGTTATAAATTCTGTTCCCCCAAACGATGTCCTGCAAAATATTTGGTTCCAACAAGATGGCTGTCGGCTCACGGTACCAGAGAGGTGATGGCGGTCCTCAGAAATACTTTCGGGGAAAATATTATCGCTAATAATGGCCCTGTTGCTTGGCCGGCAAGGTCACCGGATATTACTCCTCCCGATTTTTATTTATGGGGATACGCAAAAAATGAGGTCTACGAATTTTCTCCGCCAGACAGTCTCAGAGAGCTAGAAGACAGAGTCCGAGATGTTTTTGCTAATATTAACAGGAACACCTTAAGAAGGGTTACACGGAAGGTATTGGAGAAATGTCAAAAATGTGTGGAAAATGGAGGGAGGCATGTGGTGTAACTTATATTTTTTTTATGTGTTAATTTAAATTTAGTTTAGGTATTTTCAATAGTGTGATAGTTACATTTTAGTCACTAGGTATTCACTGTTAGTATAATATTTAGTTGAAAATCTGAAACATCGATGGTTGAATTAATATTTTTACCCATAAGCTAACAAGTTTACAATTAGAAATCTGAAATGCCTTTGGCTTGGTTGATGTCGGTCTGGAAATAGTTCTTCTTAGGAACGCGCAGCTGCTTGTGTATTTCTATTTGCTTTAAAATAAAGTTCTATCATATCCAAATTCTCTTCGTTGGAATAATTACCCTCCATTTTAATAATTTATAAGAAACTCAAATAAACTTTGTAAAAACTCGGCACAATGAGAAAATGATAACAAGTACTAATCAGGAACACAAAATGATTGTTGACATGCGGCATTCTTTTGTTTCATTATGGCCGCCATGCGTAATCAAAGCCTACTTAAAAAAAAAACAATTATTTTGGTTTTTAGAGCTCAAGAAAAATAATAATCTTACCTTGTTATACATCATTGGAAAGCTCTTAAAAAGATCTTTCCAAAAATACAATAATCCAATATGGCGTCGGTAAGAAAATAAAAAGTTGATGCCAATACCTCAAAAACAATTGAAGCTAGAAACTTCGTTTTACCTGCATAATGTTCCTCTAATAAAAGTGCCCTAATAATGTATAAACCATAAAACCATAATACGAGTCGTTTAGAAGCTACGGGCAAAAGTTGAAAATACACCATTTTGATTTTTCCCAATTATCTTGAAAACCACAAAAGATATCCTAAACTTCAAAACGTCATCAAATTTGTAATAAAATTCTCTAAAACTTTCCTAATTTAACCCACCCTGTAGCTATAGCGGTTTGTAGATAGCAATGCATGTAAGCCAAATTTGGGACACATTGTATATATATTTATATATATATATATATATATATATATATATATATATATATATATATATATATATATATATATATATATATATATATATATATATATATATATATATATATATATATATATATATATATATATATATATATATATATATATATATATATATATATATATATATATATATATATATATATATATATATATATATATATATATATATATATATATATATATATATATATATATATATATATATATATATATATATATAGTGTGTATATATATATCAATATTATATATATATATAGTAACAAATTTTGTAGTGTATATATATATATATATATATATATATATATATATATATATATATATATATATATATATATATATATATATATATATATATATATATATATATATATATATATATATATATATATATATATATATATATATATATATATATATATATATATATATATATATATATATATATATATATATATATATATATATATATATATATATATATATATATATATATATATATATATATATATATATATATATATATATATATATATATATATATATATATATATATATATATATATATATATATATATATATATATATATATATATATATATATATATATATATATATATATATATATATATATATATATATATATATATATATATATATATATATATATATATATATATATATATATATATATATATATATATATATATATATATATATAAATAAATAATATAATAAATTGCTCAAAATACGAGACGGAAACGTTTTCGATCGAGTTTACCCTCTCAATTTTTAATTTTATACCTCGATTTTGACAGATAACGCCCTATTTGGATGACTAAGATTTGGTTTATGTTTTTAGGTTATGTTATATTTTGATTTATTTTGCTTGAAAAACGGCACATACACTGGATATTTTTGTTAAAATAGGCGTAGAACAATGTAATCTTACAGATTATAGATACTTTGCTGTTTTTTCTTTCTAGTTTACCCGAAAGTTTTTAAAGAATTTTCGCGAGCGATTTAGTAGTAGGAATTGATACACAATTTTCTGCAAACATCTGCTGTTGTTCTAGGATGTCTGTTTTTACTATACTTCACATTTAAAAAAATATATATAATCTATTTCAATATAAAAATCACTAAAATGAAATGTAAACAAATGTTTAACCTCAATTTTTTTCTTTTGTAACTTATAGAGTCTAATAAAACAAATATAAGTAAAATTCGTTTATAGTACACTTCTGTGGTAATCCTGACTGTAACCGGTTAATCGTTAAATTCGTGTTTTAAAGTTTTTATTGATTCCTCTCAAAATTTGTTATATTCGGCATGTTTTTAAGAAATAAACTTATTTTTTAAAAACGCCTTTCATACGACTTGGCATATAACTCCTGTGATGGATTTTCAATCCAAAATTATGTTTAATAACCTACAAATGACAAAAGTCAGTTGTTACTAGACGTTAATAATAAAATGACTCTCTTATAATGTCACTTACCGTAGAGATAGAAATTTTTATCAAAAAATTAAGAGAACTTAAAAAAGATATTGAAGATTACTCCAAAAAGACATTTATTTTACAGAAATGATCTAAACTGAAAATATGAGGCATAAACATTCACAGCCGTATTCACTAGAGGTTTAAATTTTAAACCCTAGGTCTAAGTCTTAAACCCCCTTAAACCGTATTCACAAAGCAAAGTTAGACCCCCCTTCAGGTCTAAATTAGAACATCGATAAACCGGTACTAAACACTTAAACCTATCAGGAATTTAAATTTTCCAATATGGCCACATTCACTAAAAGGTTCTACAGTCATTTTAGACCGGCAAATGTCAAATTTAGATCCAAAAGTTTGTCCTACCTTTTAGGTGGGTTTAAGAAAAGTTCTAATTCACTGCTTATCTTAGTATAAATCTATCGAGTTATAATTTAGCAAAAAACACAATTCAAATTGGTCGCCTATTTTCCTTAAAGTACGCCGGACCGACACTATTATTTAAAAGTATTTAGGCAGAATATTGCACTTGAAAATTAAAATAGAAATCAAAAATAGAAATAATTTGTCATCAAAAATGGCATTATCTTTTAAATATGTTTTTAACATATTGTTATAATAGGAATTACCGATGAATACTTTTTTCGTACACTAATTAATATTAAAAAAGAAAAAAGTATGCAAGCAGTGGAATTCGAACTCAGGCTATCTAGGTGAGAACCAATGACAAAACCGAAACCTTAGACCATAAGGCCACCATTATTATTGATTAAAAATGTAAAAACAGATATGTAAGTTCCTCTCTAAATTTAAATAGAAATTATAGTAAATAATTTAATAAAAAGTAGAGACAACATGAATGGGTAAAGTGCTTTGATTTAAAATAAGATTATTCGACTGGAAGATGCTGGCGAAACCGCGAAAAAAAAACTTTTTTGTGTTTTAAATATACTTATAAGCTATATCCAGTAGGCTACGGATAGTGTTTAGTTCATCGATAGATCTAAATATGAGTTTAAATTTAAACCTGTTGGACTAACTTTAGAACTAGTATTAATTGTTTAGTGAATACAATCTAAATCTTAAACCTGGCAGGGGTTTAAGGAAGGTTTAAATATGGAGGTCTAAATTTTAGACCCGGTCTATGTTAGTGAATATAGCTGTCAATATTTTAAGGACGAAAAAATACGTTTAACCAGCAGTTTATATAATTATATTTTTAAACGCCCTTTTCCTTTAAACTTTCTCACCTGAACAACATAAGCACGATACTTGGTTAATGAAAAATTATCGTTGTATAAACTGGAATTCTGGATATACCTCACTTCATCAATTTTCAAATATAATTAAATAACTGACTGAGGATATTGAAGTTGTTTACATTAAGGGAAAGGAAAAAACTGACTGTACAACAAAGTTTTCAAAAAAACTAGTTGCTGAGTTAGATAAACAGTTGTAATGGCATCTAAACTAAGATGTTTTTATCACTCTAAATCAACATATATGTGTGCATTTAATTAAATATATTATATGTATTTTTATTTTTTTTATGAATGAATAAAATATATTAACTATTATTGCTTTATTTAAAATTTCCATTAATGCATTTCTTAACTATACACTATATTCTAACTTTTTATAACATAACATTAAAATTATATTGTATCTCTCAATATCAGTAAAAAATGGTTTCTATTTTTGTTTTTTTTACACACTTGCATTATTTTTTTTACAAAATTCAGGATGTTTTAAATAATTAAATCTTAAGCTTTCATGTTATCATCGTCACAATGCAAATGCAAAAAATTTTGAGCAAGTTTCTGAAATAACACTCTCAAGCCTTTGAATAATCAATTTCTAAAAGTAAACGTTCTCGATATATTGTTAGGTAAATATATCCCTTTCAGCTTCTACTACTAATATATTTTCCTTCAAGAGTACTGAATTTAAAAAAAAAATTGTGACCTATGACTTCAGTATAAAAGCCTAACATCCCCAATTTATGCACAAATTCTAACACTGCCTTTGAATAATCTTCTGAAAGTTCGAAATAAAATGAAAAAAAAAAATGGTCTACTTCTCATTTGGTGCTCACTCAATTCTCAAGCAATTCTTGAATTGGTAATTTATTTAATGATTTTCAGTACTGAATGACTTGTTAATTATCATCATGGCATGTTAAGTATTACTTATTACATGTAAGTAATGTTTTTTATACTTAATATTTCCTCTAGTAGGCTATTTTAATAGAGAGGATAACATTCCGCAGCAAAGTTAAATTAAAGAACCCCATCGATTAAACAATTTTGAATATTAGGGATATGATGATGAGGAGGAGGAGTGGATTCTCTCCTTAAATAACCTACTATTAGTAAGTAACGAATTAAAGTATGTCTTGTTGCTGGTAGAGAGTACTATACTACATAACTGAATATATTACTACTTCCTAGTATGTTAAAAAAGAAAAGAGGTGTCAGCTGACACTTTACACTGAATTGGATCCTATAAAGTATATACTACTGCATATTAGACAATAGCCAAATTATTCCAGACTGCTGAATAGCCTTAAGGACTTTTCGGATAGTAGGAAATACTTCTGAAAACCCATACTTTTTAATTATAACCTTGATCATATAATCATGTCAGTAGTAATCGTAGTAATTATTAAATAATTCCTCTTTTAATAACCTTTTATGGATCTGCTGTATTATTGTTTGAACTTTTGGGTTTTAACTCTGTACATTCTTGCCAAGAAAAAAAGGGAGGGTGTCTCAATATATCTAAAAAAGGATTAACAATAGAGGAATAATCTAAATCAAAACCAAATGATACTTTTGTCTGGCTTTGCACTAATATATACTATAATCAAAACTGTGGTTTTTTTCAATATTTTATTAGGCCGCTATTTTGTTTTGCTATGTCAGATTCATACCAGAATTTTTAGATATTTTATTAAGTCACAATTTTGTTTCGCCATTTTGAGTTCGTTCTAAAATTTTACCAGTTAATTCCTTTGTAACATTTGATGTTTGTACATTGTTTGAATTAAACAAGATAATAATTTTTTTAACAATAATTTCTTTAACGTTTCACTGGGGTGCCATCTTGTTCCGCCATATTAGATTTGACCAACATTTGAAGTCAATCAGTTAAGTAGTTTTTAAGCTATGCTGCGAACTGACAGACCACAGGGATTGAGAAAGCATATTTTTTTGGTATCTAGGAGCGCTAAAACGTGAAGGTTTGTAAAACCTGGGAAGGTGAGTTTTTCACGAATACAAACATTTTTTTTGGCCGCCAATTTTTTCCGCCATCTTGAATTTGTAATTTAATGTAATTATTGCACAAAATTTGAAATCAATCCATTAAGTAGTTTTTTAGACTAGATTTTTAAATATTTTATTAAGCCGTCATTTTGTTTCACTATTTTGGATTCATATCAAAATTTTACCAGCTTATTCCTACATAATGCAAAATTTGAGGTAAATTGGATAGACAGTTAGTAATAATTTTTTTAACATTTCACTACGCCACCATTTTTTTTTTCATATTGGATTATTACCAAAGTGTTACCAGGTCACCCTCAATTTTTGACCAAAATTTGAAGTCAATCGAGTATGTAGTTTTTTAGCCTCTGCCCTGAACAGATTAGACAGACTGGTGAAATTGAGAAATCATGTTTTTCGGCATCTAGGGACGTAAAGATCTGAAAAAATCTCGGAGGGTGATTTTTACATGATTACAACATTTCCCTTTTACGAGGGAAGTAATAATATTAATCCAGAAAATGCAACTACAGTAACACAAAACTCTATTACTTTGCTAGGTCACATGCTGCCTAATAGCTGTAATGAAAAAACTAAAAAGCTATAAAAGAAAAGCTACCTATTAATCTCGAGCAACTGGTTATAAAAAATTAACAACCTATTTAAATACAGAGTTAACAATAATAATATCGAAATAGAAACATTTAAAGACCTAATCAACATCATTAATCACTGTAGATATAAGTCAAAATATCAAATAATGATCAGATAATACTTGGATCAAGCCAGAACTTCTCTACACGAATAAGGAACATGATAGATTATACAAGGTATTCAGTTAAGAGCGTTCACTGTCCATATCTAGAAAATCTTTCATGTTAGCACATTAAATATAACTTTTATTACCTCATTGGGAAGCTGAGTTAATTTCCTGTCATTTTGGTTCAAAAATTATAGTCATATCACCCTTAATAAGAGTGGGAACTGTTGACTTAAGAAAATTTTAAATCGCTATTTCTTCTGAACCCTTTAACCAAATTGAATGAGCTTAGGTTTATTTAAAAAGGGTTTCAAGGTGTTTAGTATTAGGATCGAATGACACTCCCTAGTTTTTCACAAATTGGTTAGATGGCGCTGTTTATAACGATTACAGTTTTTTCTAATTTTCTAATTCTTAGATGGGGAGTTATATTTCTCCTACACTAGTTATGAGGAGTTATAAAAGACCGAAGTTTTCGTGAAAACTGCAGATACATATATTTATTAGCTTTTTAGTTATTGCCTAGTAAGTGAATTAATAGGTATTTTTCGGACGAATTGATTAATAATCCGGGGTCGTCCCTAGACCTTTACTGTTGAAGAGGGATACAAAAAAAAACAACAGACAAAAAAAAGTCATGTTTTTTGTATTACATTAACTTCGGTATAGATGCCGGTTATGCTTTTTGGTAATTGTGTCATAATTTGCTAATTCAATAATGTTTCCTTGGTCATTGGACGATTTTTATAAACCAAAATTTTGATCAATCCCCATAAATAAAAATACAAACAAGGTAAATCTGGAAACATAGCCGACCGAGTAAGTCCAATCCAATGATGCTGATCGAGATATTTCTGCATTTCATTATTAAAATAGGCGGGACGACCAGCATGCTGGTATCAAATGTTGATTCTAGTAGCGATCGCCACGTCTTTTAGTTGTTTTGCTAAATCACTGTAATGAAAAAATTGCCATAAAGAGTCTCTCAAAGGCAGAAATTCAAACTACTGTTTCATTGAGTCTCTGAATGCTAAATCGATGAAATGAAGGAAAACATTTTGAAGATTAGAATTTTTAGTTTTCTTTGCTATCTAATTGCCTAAAAAGTGCTGTTTTTATTGCTTACTTGTGTTTTTGCGTTACTTTACTCCTATGTTATTGTTGCTTTGGCTTATTGGCCTCTAAATACGCCCCAAACTTGGGTTCTGACAAAGTTTAGCTCAGCTCTAAGTCTAGATAAAGTATAAAGAGGGGAAGCCAAAAGTAACAAATAATATTGCATTATTGATAATTTGAAATAATTTAAAAAGCTGTAAACAATAATCTGCACACTATTAAAAAATAATATTATTTTCATAGTCCGTTCCACCAACCTAATAGTTGGTTAATGCCGTTTTTAGGATATCGGAGTTACTCTAAAACGCGTCGACTTCAAGTCCTTTTTTTTTCACGAAGAAAAAAGGGATTGAGAAAATGTATCCCGACTAAGTTTTTCCGTTAAAATTATCGGAAAATTAGTATTTTTGTTATTTTTTTTTTTTAATTATTCAAAAACAGCATATTTTTACTTAAGTTATTATTTTCTACGTCGAAAAATAAGGCCTTGAAAATTCTTCACTTCACTTGCCAAATCTTGTAGTGATGAGGTTCCTCTCAGAGGCTCACATCGATCTGTCACACCGCAGATATCATGTAGTTTGTGTTCTGTACAGGGCCGAAATTTTCAAGATCTAGGGACGCCCCCGGAGTTTTTAATTTCGCTCGGATATCCTCGTTATTAATCAATTCGTCAGAAAAATACCTATTAATTCACTTATTTGGCAAAAGTTAAAAAACTAATAGATGTCAGTGTGCGGTTTTCGCCAAAACTTTAATCTTTAATTGGAAAAAAATTGGAAAGGACTGTAATCGTTACAAACAGCCCCATTTAAACAATTTATGAAAAACTAGGGAGTTTCACTTAATGCAAATCATAACACAGCTTGAAATCCCCTTTTAATTAAGCCCAAGTCCATTCTATTCAGTTAAGGGGTTCAGAAGATATAGCGATTTAAATCTTTCGTAAGTCAACAGCTCCCTCGCCCGTATTATGGATGATATAACCATAAGTTTAGAACCGAAGTGATAGGAAATTAACTCAGCTTTCCAATGACGTAATAAAAGTTATATCTAGTTCTCGGAGTTTTTGTAAAATTTTTGAAATTTATTGTTCACCTTAGCAACTGCGCCCCCTGGAGGACAATTTAGAAATTTTAAAATATTTTAAGTCAATTTCTCTTTGTGATTTTTGTTATTTTTATTTACAAGACCTATAACTGTGATAGGTATATTTTAAAAAATTATAGACAATAGTAAAAAACCAATTTATGTCTTTTATAAACAAACATATTTGTATAGATGAATTTCAGTATGGATATATAAGGAACAATAATACGTTGAGTGAAGTGTTTCCCACATATTGCGTAATGAAGTGTATTAGCAAGAAATGTAAAAAAATGATCACTCTGTTGTTTCTCATTGGATGGATGGCATAAGTAGTAAAAGCAATATTTGTTCTACACAACTACTGAAGTAGATGACTATAGAGGCATTTGGAAACACATACTGATTACTTAAAACAACGGGCAATAAATCCAATTAAATAATTGAAAACTGAAAATTAATTAAACAAGCAGTTTTATCACATATTATGTAGCTAAAACGAATGCAATGAGAAAGCAAAACAGTCAGGGCTAAATGTCATAACATTCAGTTATATCGCACACATTCTTTACTTGCTTTCACAAATTTGGAAATTTGGGATATTACAGCACAGGTTACATATACAGTCATATATTTTAGAAGCAAATATTTTGTTTCTACAATACACGCAAAAGAAAAAAAAATGGCTTTATCCAATAACCTACAATGAAAATGAACTGCCCACTGCTCATGGGCATGGCTCGTACTTTTTTTAAATTCTAGAGGCACATAAAACTGAAATCAAGATTATACAGTAAGACAAAAATTTAAAATATTAATTTAAAAATATCTGCTGAAGATTACTTCAAAATTTTAAAGTATTTTTGTTACAATTGATAAGCCTAAAAGAAATAAAGCAATTATGTAGAGTGTCGCAGAATAGAATACTTGATTCACATTGCAAATGTGAATTTACTTTAAAGCAAATACATGGATTTACACACCGGTATGATTTGCCTGTCTGCAATCTAGACTATGAAAGATGAAAAAAAACAAATGTACTTTAGAAAAAACTCATTCATTATATCAAGAAAATGGTTTATTACCAAAATTACAGTAAGACACAAATTTAAACGATTCATTTAAAAAGATCTGCTGAAGATTATTTTAAAATTTTAAAGCATTTTTGTGATAACTGATAGGCCTAAAAGAAATATTCAAATATGTATGTGAATTTACTTTAGAGCAAACACATGGATTTAATCATTGGTATCATCAACCTGTCTAGAATCTAGACTCTACAAAAGTGAAAAATGTACTTTAAGAAAACTCATGCATTATATCAAGGCAGTGCTTTATTACCACTAATAATTAAATCTCTCTCAAAATCTGACCCATTAACGTTTTTGGTGAAGACCATCCTAAAAGCATTGTAGTGGTGGAAATCCCAAAGTCTAGAGAATTTTCTTAACATTCGGTTTTTTCCACTTCATCATAAGATAACATTTAGGAATCGAAAAGATTCCCTACTTACTTTTCCTTTGAAAGTATTATAATTATTTACATTTTGTGGTTTCGAATGACACGAAATTCTTTAGTTTTTTCTTAACTTTTATATTTAAACATTTTGTTAAGTATGTTCTTTATTTTTTTTTATTTAAAAAATCAGTTGATTTAAATAGCCAATGTAATCACGATTTAAATAAATTAAATTTAAATGAACGCCACCCTAAGCTAAAGTACAATGAACTCAAGTAAAACAAATTTAACATACCTAGAATGCCCCTTGGCGCTAATTTTAGAGGTAGTACCTTCTACACTGTCTGTTTCTTTGTGTCCAGGGGGTAGAATAAAATCAGTCTTAGAACCCACTCTGGAATGGCCAGGTCGATCTGGCCCCACGGCTGATACTTCAGATATTTGACCCTGAGAGAATGCTCTTTGGTGTCCTCTTGAACCTTAAAAAAAAAACAAAGCAAAAAATTGATTAACAACTCACTTATGGACAAGGTTTTTCCTTATACTTTGGTATGCTTTTAAAGGGAGACAAAAAAAAGGTTTAGATAAAAGTTTTTAGATTCATTATGAAGATTTTAGATATGATGCTTAGAAAAATAACTGACGGAAAATAAAGAAATCAGAAAAAATATCATTTTCATAAATGTAGTACCCTGTATTTTGTTAAAAATATAAAATCTCCTCGTTTTCCTGTTTTGAAAAAAATATTGGGTGACCACGAAATTACTAACACGGCTGTAACTTTTTGTGCCAAGCACTGTTCAAATTTCATAGTGATAAATGGTTCATTATGAGGAAGATTTTTACTCAAAAAAACAACTGAATGTCGTTTCCGGATTAACCGAAAATGCTATCAACTTTAATATTTTTAATGGAACACTCTGTCTATTGTTTTATTTTTGAATTCTACACAAAATTATAACTATAAAATATGTACGACACCCTATGTCAATTCTTACTAGTTTTCGAGAAAAAGGCAAATGAAACTTCAGAAATGTCAATGAATAATTCCGTTTAAAAAAAAAACAATTAAAGATAAATACAATTAAATACTATAAATATGGTTTGTTATGTAATTAATTTCACTCAATGTGACAGTTTTAGTGGTTTACCCGGAAACGTACCGATAAAAATTGAAAGTGTCAAAACTATATTTTATTGTTTTATTTTACCAGGATGACATATAAAACTAATCAAAATCTAAATCTCTAAAGGATTTTAAACATCCAAATACTTTTTGAGATATTTCCATTTAAACTATGCAATTACATTTCTGATCTAAGGTGACTGTGAAACAACAAAAACGTCACAGCTGCTATTACTTAGTACTTAGGTGCAAAATTATTATTATTATGTTTCATTCAACATCGATTTCAGAATAAAAGATTGTGGAATTGTAAACCACAAAAAAAAAGGAGATCATCCATAGAAAAGATTTCCACAACATCCATTAAATTTATCTTTATCATATACATTTTCTTACATCCATTATCAAAATTTAAGATAAAACTTAAAATCTACAATAAATTAAGTGCGTTCTTTAAAATGTTAGTGCGAGTAGTGCTGAGGTAGAAAAAGTCAGTGGATCTGGAAGCTATACACAGAACATAAATTTTTTTTATGTAATAAACGTATTTTAAAAGGCTTCTTTGCACGGCTTCTATATGATAAAAAGTTTAATAGAGAGTCTTAATAGTTTTGATATAGTCCTGAATGATGCGAATGAGAAGCCCATACATACCATTAGCCTAGTACAAGATATTCTCAATATGAGAATTAAAACTCCCAAGGCCAGTAACGGTTTTAGGTCGTTCTAGAAGGTAATTACCCTTACAATATGTATATATAACAGGATCTTGTTTGAGATTATATAGGATGGCTCTTAGAGTGGCCCATATCAATTAAATGTTTAAATATAAAGCTGAAGGCCTAATAATTTAGTTGTATATTTATTTTAAATTATTACATATATAAAAAGACAATTTAAGTGTTTTAACAAGTTTAAAAGCACTATATAGTTTGTACAGTGTGAATTATACAGGGAGACTTATAATCCCGGTAATTATTGTAATCATAAGAAACTGTAGAAGAACAATTCATATAATTTCATTAAGTCATTTGAATTATCGAATCCAATTTTAGATTATCTACTAATATATTAGTATCAATATTTTTTCTTCTTTATTATTGTAATTCCTAAAATAATTATCAAATACTTTACTGTATTTAGTTAAAAACTTTACTTAATTCACTTTAAGTTTTCCTTACAAGATCTAGTTACCTTTGAATATATTTAGTTTTGTAATATTGAAACGTCACTTAGCGAATGGGAGAATAATTATTAATACCAGACCTTCTTCTGCCTTTTCCATTAGATGGCACAATGAGTTTCCATTGAATGTATAAGAATATGGGACGCATTCACCACATGGTCCAGACATTTTATTGAAGAAAAACAAATTGGTTTTATTGAAAAAATATGCAATAAAACAATACAAAAATAGTGTTGAAAGGTCTTGGTAACCAGACGATAATTTAAAAAAAAATGATTGTAATATTTTGTAAACTATTGTAAATTGGTGTAGAACAACTGTCTCATGAACTTGCTGAAAAATCTGGCTTAAGGCCGTTTTACATGCTGCAATTCTTCTTTGCAATATGCAATAGTCTTGAATAAAGGCATGCGCAGTTTGACAAAAGGTGCAAATGTCTTGCCACTGCGCATGCTTTTGTTCAAGACTATTGCAACTTGCAAGAAAGAATTGCAGCATGTAAAACGGCCTTTAGAGTTTTAAATATATAGATTGTGGATAATGACAGAAAAAATTAAATAATATTTAGAAGAAATTCACTGGGTCTACCACCAGAGCCATGGGAAGGCAAATACTATATATGATTGCTCATTTAACAGTCACACCATTTAATGAAGCATTTATTATTTATTTTATTTATTACACTTTTACAAAACATTCTATAAAAGTAATTATAACAAAAGACTGAAATTATATACAGTGTTATTTTACACTTCTAACATTAAGAATTAAGAGCAAATCAAACTTACATACCCACTTTACTATATATACTGAGTGAGAAAAAAAGGTAAACACCTATATGTGCTCATCCGATTTTAATAATTTTTGGTATACATATTCAGTGCCTCTTACTTAGTAAATGATTGGAGTTTGAGCTTCATTAGACAACTTACTGAAAAAAGTGGTTCAACCGTGTGTTGAAGACCTGCGATTTCTTACACACTCATTGATTCGCCTAGGCTTGGTTCTGATGAGGTTGTCGATAGCTTCTTGGGGTATCTCATTCCAGGCTATCTAAACTTCGTGAGTAAAGGTTGCTAAAGCCTGTGGAGGGTTCTGCAAACTCACCAGCCTGCAACCAATCATGTCCCAGACATGTTCAAAAGGAGACAGATCAGGCGATCTTGGGGGCCAAGGTAAAGGACTGATATGATGTTGATCCATAAACGCTAACGTTTCTCCGGCAGTATGCGGTCTGGCATTGTCTTGCTGAAATATGTAGCGTTTTGGATGGTGTGAAAGTATGGGATCACATATGGCTGGACTACTTTCTGGATGTAGCGCCGGGCTGTCATATTGCCTCTAATGAAAACTAGTGGTGATCTGCTACCATATGAAATAGCACCCCATACCGTGATGCCCACAGTGTGGTCGACATGACGCTCTCTGTCAAAATGTGGATCACATCTTTCAACACTTCGCCTCCTCATCCTTGTCTGTCAATCGTGCGTTCCCAAGCAGAAAAGGGACTCGTTACTAAAGATCACTTGAGCTGTAAGAGATATCACCCAGTGTGGGCGATAAGAAAAGACCAAAACTTCGTATTCGGCGATATACTGATTTGCGATGGTCCGCGTGCTGCTGAATCTGACTCTAAAAGCAGGAAGTCTCAATCGGTGATCTTGGCACCCTGTGATTTCTCTGGGACGTCCAGAGAATCTCGCTCTGTGCCTAGGCCTTTCTGAGTCCACGCCTGTTCACACTCCAATATAGTGCGTAAAAGTCTGCCGGTTCTTCTAGAAACTTCTCTTATCAATAAACCAGCTTCACGCAACCAAACAATTCGACCCCTTTTAAAGTCACTAAGCTGGGTAACCCGACGAATCCTACGCACTCGAGGCATTTTGACCAACTCAAAAATGCTTTGTTTATGAGATCATGTGAGACGCAATCAAATGCCTTGCTAAGGTCGCAAAAGATGGTGCTTACATACTCGAGACCCTCGAAGGCTTCCACTACAGAAGTTATGAATTTAATTAGGCTTACGACAGTGCTGTGGCCTACTCTAAAATCATGTTGTGCAGCAGTAAATAATTGGTTACCATCAAAATATTGGAGTATTTGGGCAGCCATGCACTTTTCAAACAACTTCGACAAAACTGGGAGCAGTGATATAGGTCTATAGTTCCATAAGTCATTCCTATCCCCCTTATTTTTGTAGATGGGCACCACCAAGGCATGCTTAAATGCTTTTGAAAAATACCCCATACAAATACAGAGGTTTATGATTTTTGTTAGTGGATATAGTATTATTTCCCTAACAAGTTTTAATACACGAACCCCCAGCTGATACATATCTCGATTGGTTTTATTTTTTAGATTTCAGAAATCTCTGACCTCAATATCAATAGTTTATACATGTCAATATTACAAAGTAATTTACACAAGTCAATAGAGATAGAGCAACAATTTCTACAAAAATAATAGTACTTGTTAAATAAAATGGAAGTTAAACATTTATAAGTCCAGCCTTAAAAATAAACAAATTAATACCAAAAATATTATTACTAAGAACTTATTGTTCCGGATTGGCTGGTACAAGAACACGTAGATTCTGAATGCACCCCTTTTATTTGCCTGTATACACCTGTAACACAGGTTACAGGTATCAAAGGTAGACACTGGTTATATCTTCCAATGGTAACTAAGGTAAGTTTAAACTTGTCAATGTCAAGTTGTTAACACTTCGAAATCTCAATTACAAATGAATCAAAATGTGGTCTCGCGGCTCGCTTATATAGCCTTTAGAAAAGGATGGAACGATCTAGAAAATTCTAGAATAATCTAAATACTACAGGGTGAAAAGATTTAAGCCTAACAGAATATTGGAGAACGATTTTTGACACTATCAGAGTCGTTACATGGATAAAAATTAAGGAAGTCTACTTCATTAAAATAACAAATAATAAATAAATTCACTTAAAACTTAACAAAACTATAACTAGGTCTAAATTCGCATCAATATTAAAAGCGCACTATACACATACAATAATAGAACATCTGTTTTAAAAGTTACTACAAATACACATTATTACATGTTAAAAATGAAAGGCTAAAAATTCTTCATAAGAATAGAAGCTACTTTTAATTAAAATTTCTTTTATTTTATATTTATACTGAGGCATCGTTAAAATCTTAATTTGATGCGGAAGGGCATTGCAAAACTTAATAGCCCAATAACCCAATAACCAATACCCGTTTGACACTCAATGTATGATACAGTTCAAAAAGTGAACCCAGGCCCCATTATTTCATCCGTTCCAGGATCATGATGTCCCCTCCCTTGAATCCCCTCCACTAACTCTAGAAGAATATTTACAAAGTATTCATTAAAACTGTGAGCCCCCCCCCCCCCCGATATCATTGTATTTTATTTTTGCTTCCTTTAGGGCCTTCTTGTAATCCTTCCTGTAGGAACTGCGTATTTGGCATTCCTACATCCCTAAACTGCCTTAGATTCTAGTTGAACCACGAATAGTGATCTTTTTTCCCACTGCTGGTTTATATTTTTTTCCGGAAACGAGGTGGTGTAGGCATTCACAAAAAATCTATAATGACATCTTCTCATCCAAGTTGAGAAGCGCATCATCACGAAACTCCCAGGAGACAGCCTCAATCAAGTTATAAAATTTTGCTTTTATTATTATATATATATACCGGGTGTCAACGATATCGTTTTACACGATGCCATGCCATCCATTGAATATTACTGCCAGTTTTTCCAATATCAGAACCAAGTTAAGAATTTCAAATGGAACCCTGTATATTATTTTACATAGTTTGATAGAGCTTAGAATTACCTTTTCAATGACATATCACAAGTTATATTTTTTTTTCAAAATGGCGGACCAGCAAGCGCTTTTTCAAAATTCAATAAGGCGGTCGTTTCCCGATACCGATGAAATTTTGTTTAACAAATTATTAAAATATTAAACAAAATTGGGTTTTCAATGGATTTTAATCAAATTTAAAATCAAATTTTTAATTTATCACAAAATGGAATAAGTTTAATTTTTTCTTTAAAATGTGAACTTTTTCTTAAATTTTCTCAAAGATTTTAAATAGAAAGTTGTATTTATTAAATATTAGTATTAAAGTATATCTTATTAGCTACACGAAACCGCATAACAAGCCGTATTTTTGCTTTTTGTTTCAGAAAAAATTGACAAAACCTTGCCGATACACATTTTTCCTAATACATAACATGAAACAAACACACACATATTATTAATCAGAAAATCCTGGAATATTTTTTATTGTTTATTGATAAGTAATTTTGTATTATTTTGACATTTTGTGACTGTTGTCTTATTTTAGGAAAGCGAGAAAAAATCACAAGTAGTATTAATTTTATTTTACCAGTAGATACGGTGCAGTAACATGAAAGATGACTTAACTAAGATAAGTAGGTCTTGGAAACAATTGCATAGGGATGCCATTATAATTTTCATTAGATTTAACCAGAAACGTCAAAAGTACTGTTTTGTATCGACATTTCTGATAACTTTCGTTACATTTTTACACTGAGAAAAACAAAAAACAAAAACAAAACCACATAACAAACCGTATTTTTGCTTTTTGTTTGAGAAAAAATTGACGAAACTCTGCCGATATACATTTTTCGTAATACATAACATGAAACACACACACACATATTATTAATCAGTAAATTTCGGAATATTTTTTATTGATAAGCAATTTTGTATTATTTTGACATTTTATGATTTTATGAGGACCAGGAAGCTTTTGTTCAAAATTCAATATGGCGGCCATTTTCTAATACCGAAGATATTTTTGAATTATAGGTAGAAATAATAAACAAATATGGGGGTTTTTATTGGGTTTAATGCTAATTTAAAATCAAACTGTCACAATTAATACAAAAGTCACTCAATTAAATGTTCTTTGCGCTGTCCGCCTTGTTCTTGGCATAGTGTAACTCTCTCAACATTTTCCGCGAGCAGGTTTCGTAAATGCTGTTCTGAGATACTCTCAACGGCTCGTCTTATTCTATTTTCTAACATTTCCAACGATATTACAGGAGTTGCATACACTTTTTCTTTCAGATGACCCCATATAGAAAAATCAAGCGGGGTTAGGTCAGGCGACCTCGCTGGCCATCGAATTGGTCCATTGGTTCCCAACCAGTTCTCACCAAATCGTTCATTCAAGTAATTTGCAACAATTCTTGAATTATGAGCAGGGGCGCCATCTTGTTGGTAAACTAAATCATCATTTTGCTGCAAATTATTTATAAAATGTTCAATTTCATTTTCGAGAAAGTCCAAATACATCTCGCCAGTTAACCGGAATAATATTGGACCAATAACGCTTAGTCCTACAACGCCTAACCAAACATTAACTCCAAAACGTTCCTGGAAGGCACCTTTTCTTACTAATCTTTGATTTTCCTTTGCCCAATAACGAAAATTATTTCTATTAAATATCCCTAGATTAGTAAACCTTGATTCGTCCGAAAAAATAATCTTATGATGAAACACAGGACTTATTCTATAATTATCTAAAAACCAATTGCAATAAATAAGTCGTCTTTGGAAGTCATTTTCAAATAGGTGGTGGTGAATTTGTAAACGATTTAAACCCGTGTTTCTTTAAAATTTTTCTGGCGCTTTCATGGGACGTATTGCACTGTTTGCCTAATTCACGAAGGGAAGCTGTACGGTCATACTCGATGTACGCTAAAACGTTTGTTTCCACTTCTTCGCTTACTACGAAACCATCATTGCCATTAGCATGGACACCACCATTATTTTCATTTTTTAAATGTTGTACTAGCCAAGGATAATATGCATGTGAAGGAGCGTCACGATTCGGAAAGCGTTCCTGGTATAATCTCTCTGTGTCCCTTGAATTTTTGCGACATTCCCCATAAATAAGGAGCATGTCAATTTGATGTTCTCTTGAATAAACCATAATATTTATTTTTAAAACTAACTAGAACCACTTCTCAGTGTAAAAATGTAACGAAAGTTATCAGAAATGTCGATACAAAACAGTACTTTTGACGTTTCTGGTTAAATCTAATGAAAATTATAATGGCATCCCTATGCAATTGTTTCCAAGGCCTACTTATCTTAGTTAAGTCATCTTTCATGTTACTGCACCGTATCTACCGGTAAAATAAAATTAATACTACTTGTGATTTTTTCTCGCTTTCCTAAAATAAGACAACAGTCATAAAATGTCAAAATAATACAAAATTACTTATCAATAAACAATAAAAAATATTCCAGGATTTTCTGATTAATAATATGTGTGTGTTTGTTTCATGTTATGTATTAGGAAAAATGTATATCGGCAAGGTTTTGTCAATTTTTTCTGAAACAAAAAGCAAAAATACGGCTTGTTATGCGGTTTCGTGTAGCTAATAAGATATACTTTAATACTAATATTTAATAAATACAACTTTCTATTTAAAATCTTTGTGAAAATTTAAGAAAAAGTTCACATTTTTGAGAAAAAATTAAACTTATCCCATTTTGTGATAAATTAAAAATTTGATTTTAAATTTGATTAAAATCCATTGAAAAAAAATTGTTTAATATTTTAATAATTTGTTAAACAAAAATTTCATCGGTATCGGGAAACGACCGCCTTATTGAATTTTGAAAAAGCGCTTCCTGGTCCGCCATTTTGAAAAAAAATATAACGTGTGATATGTCATTGAAAAGGTAATTCTCAGCTCTATCAAACTATGTAAAATAATATACAGGGTTCCATTTGAAATTCTTAACTTGGTTCTGATATGTGTCTTAATACCATATTTCGTTAACCCAAATAAAAAAATCCTAACCTAAAAAGCAATTGAATGGCATCGTGTAAAACGATATCGTTGACACCCGGTATATTAATTTATGTTATTAAAATTCGTGAAGGTGTTGTTTATTATTATTATCTCATGTTCTTCTTCCTTCCTTTATTGTCAACAATTTCCCATGGTTGTTCTTCATTTTCATTTGATATTTCCAGGTCATTTTCAGTAGATTTTTAGTCTTTGACTAACTTGCAGCAATTGTTTTTGTCTGACACTTTCACTTTCATTATTCTCTATCCTGTGAATTTAAGACATTCTCTCTCTTTGATCAGAGACAGAGATGACAGCTGGAAAAGAGGAAGACGCTCGATTTCGGTCGACACTAGTTGAACTGTTGTTGGAACATTGTTGGACTGGTGGAATTTCTGGACACGTCTCACCATTGTCATCAACATCGATTTTACGCCCATCCCTGTTTCGACCCGCTGGACTTTTGGAATTTGTGACCTGGGCGTTCGAAGCAGCACTATTTAACATGGCCCTCAATTGGACGAAATAGCGGTTTTGTCGCCTTTTCTCTGATCTCCTATTTTTCTTAGGGTTTTTTATATTGCTTTAATTTTTCCATCAAATTTTCAACTTTTTCACGTAGTGATTCTTTTCTTCTAAAATTCTAGTCTTACTTTGAACTTCGTTTAATATGCGCTTCAAAAGACTGTTTTCATCAAAGTCCATCTTCGTTTTTTTCTGTTGGTACTTTCTGCCTTGTGGATGCATTCTGCATATTTCTGTGATGTGGCCTCATCCAGGTATAATGGATGAAAAAAATTACTCCACTTTTTGCAGTTCACATGCTTTCTTGTTGCAATTATTGCAATTTTCGGTCCTTTTTACACTTTTTATAAATTAATATGTGACCTAATACTCACACACACACTCTACACGTCCGTGTTGACTTTCTTTTCTGGAAAAATAAGATACCATTTTTCGCTCTTCAAACTTGATGAATACTTTTTCGTGTGGTTTTAGCCAGTGCTCGGTGAAACACAGAACCTCGGGTTTTCTTTAAAATGATCCAATACTTGCTTCGATGTCAAGAACTGTTTTGGTGCAGTATTTGTATACGCTCAGCTTTCCGAGTTGTCGTCACATTTTGTGCAGAAGAGTCTTCTGTTCAGTCACACAGGTTCCTATTTGAATTAACTGAAGCAAGAACATTTAGTTCTGTGGCGACTGAATGTCTCCCACATTTGTCTGCCAAAGTTAAAATTTGCGCATATCACACTGTATATATTTGTTTTTCTTTTCATTGTTACTGCATAACATACTGTACATATTTATTTTATTTTACATTTACTTTTTTTAATCTAGGCTAATTATCTATTGCTATTGAGAAATGTAACAATTTGTAGGTACTTAGTTTTCTGTACATAATTGTGGAAATTTCCATCGTCATTTAGAGTCTAATTTAGTTTTAAGGTTCTTGTATGCTATCCGTTAATTTTTATTTTTACAACACTTCTTTGTACGATTTTATGTTGTTGCTCGTTCGATAATAGGAACCATCACCGATAGTGAACTGTTTATTGCATTTAGGGTTTATGATAGAATACCGAAACGACCCTTCTTAGTAAAGCTTTCTCCAAATTCCCATTTTACTATCTGTAATGAATGTTTTTATTTTGACCATGGGAAAGTTTACGAAGATAGAAAAAAACCCCTTTTGCCAACGAATAGGACCAATCAAAGCGAGGAATTTTGGCACAGGGGGTGGAACTTTATGTTTCTTGAAATTTATATTAATATTAGAGGAGGACTCTGTTTTTGGACTTGCAAGAAGTCGGATGTGAATTTTGTTGTTCTAGTTCAATAGACTTATTTTATTTCGTTTTAACAGTGTTTCAATAAATATCATATAGTTCATATAAAAAAGGAATGTATTGGATATATAGCTAATCAAGCACACGCATACGTTCCTAAAGTGGTAATTACCCCGGCGTGATTTATTTTGTGAGAGCAAGTAGTGTAATTAGTGCTTCAGTGTTTTAGTAATAAATTGAACAATCAACGTAAGTACTTAGTATTACAGTGAACTTTTTATCATTCCTTTTGTGGTAGGTTGTGTTTTAGTCAATACAACAGTCCCTAAGCTATCGTGAGTTTATTTCTAACAAATATTTCGCGGTATACCATGCCTAACTCTGCGGCAGAAACCAACAGTGCCATCCCTATCGCGAACGCTGTCGCGATAAATTCCGCGCCGCGACTTCCAGACTTTGACCCGTCGGATCCAGGACGTTGGTTTGTAATCGTAGAGGCTTGCTTTAATAGATCAAAAATCACAAACACCGAGCAACAATATTTGGACATTCTCGCGAAACTTCCGCCGCGATATATCAGCGAAGTGCGCGACATTGTGACGAAACCATTAGATTCTAATTCCTATTCCGAGCTAAAAGAACAACTCATAAAGCGGTTAAGTGCGAGCCAAGAACAGAAGACCAGGCAACTGCTAGAAAACGAAGCTATGGGTGACGAAAAACCTTCCCAATTCCTTCGAAGACTGCAGGCACTAGCAGGATCAGTAGTCCCGGAGACATTAGTGAGTAGTATTTGGGTAAGACGCTTACCAGCCAATCTACAACCTATACTAGCTACGCAATCACGTCAAACACTAAGTGAAACTGCGGACTTGGCTGACAATATATTTACTGCTCTACCTATGAGCCCTTCCGTAGCGGCAATCACCCCTAAGCATTCGCAAGAATACCAGATTCTCCATTCCCTCATGCAACAACTAACACAGCAACTTTCAGAGGTCAAGGGAGAGCTAGCTAGTGTCAAGCAGGACGTGCATGCTTCAAAAGGAATGCAAAATTCCCGCACGCATTTTCGATCCCGATCCCAGTCGCGGCATCGCTCGCCATCTACACCTAGGGAAGCGCGCCCAGCCGGATTATGTTGGTACCACTGGCGCTACAAGCAGGAAGCCCAGAAATGCACTATGCCCTGTTCATGGAACCAGGGAAACCAACCGGGCAGTCACTGATGGCGGCAAATGACACCTGCCTTAATAAATCACCCCGCCTATTTATCTACGATCGTGAAACCGGACTTCGATTTCTCATCGACACCGGTGCCGATCTAAGCGTAATCCCGAGACTCCGAGTGGATGGTGCTCATACCAAATCAACCTACGCACTTTCAGCTGCCAATGGTTCATCTATAACCACATACGGAATAGTAGCGCGTACCCTCAACCTATCCTAGGAGCAGACTTCCTCGCACACTATGGACTGCTCCCGGATCTGCAGCAAGGCAAACTCTTGGACTCCACAACACAACTGGCATCACGTGGTGAGGTTTTGGAATGGACCGCTCCGACCGCCAAAGTAATTAATGGTGCTTCCCCTTTCCATGTGCATCTGGAAAGGTTCCCGGGAATCACCAAACCAAACGGTGCTCCCAAACACATTAAACACAAAACTCAGCATCATATTATTACCACGCCTGGTCCGCCTGTCGCCCAGAAACCACGTCGCCTAGCTCCGGACAAACTAAAAACAGCAAGGAAGGAATTCGACACCATGGTGAAACTCGGACTTGCCAGGCCATCTAAAAGTCCTTGGTCCTCGCCGTTGCACCTAGTACCAAAAAACAACGGCGAATGGAGGCCCTGTGGGGATTATAGAGCTCTGAATAGCAGAACCTGTCCTGACCGATATGGCGTCCGCCATATCCAGGATTTCGCACAAGAGCTCCAAGGAAAATCGATTTTTTCAACCATCGACTTAATCCGTGCGTTCAACCAAATTCCAGTAGCTGAGGAGGACATCGCGAAAACAGCCATCACCACACCATTCGGATTATTCGAATTTCCATTTATGACGTTTGGACTTCGAAACGCAGCACAAACTTTTCAGCGTTTCATGGATGAAGTTACTCGAGGGTTGGACTATTGTTATGTGTGCCTAGACGACATCCTTGTTGCCTCAACGACGCCCGAAGAACACCTCCGCCACATGTTTCAGCGGCTTCAGCAATACGGCAACGTCATTAACCCAAGTAAATGTGTTTTTGGCCAGTCCCGAGTCAAATTCCTAGGATATTGCGTCTCAAACGCAGGCACCCAACCACTGCCAGAAAAGGTCGAAACTATTCTGGCCTACCCAAAACCTGAAACGGCCAAGCAACTTCGTCGCTTCCTGGGTATGGTGAATTTCTACCGGAGATTCATACCCAAAGCAGCCGAGATTCAAGCATCACTGAACACACTCCTCAAGAAAAAAATCACGTTACACTGAACCACAGAAGGTCTAGCCTCGTTCGAAGCGAGCAAGAAAGCACTAGCCCAGGCTACCTTGTTGTCGCACCCAAATGTCAACGCACCCCTTGCTATATTCTGTGACGCTTCAGACTCTGCCATTGGCGCTGCCTTGCAGCAGTGGGTAAATGATCAGTGGCAACCACTTAGCTTTTTCTCCAAGAAGCTCAGTCCTACAGAGTGCAAATATGGCGCTTATGACCGTGAGCTACTGGCCGCATACCTATCCGTCAAATATTTCAGACACATGGTGGAGGCAAGAAACTTTAGTATTTTCACGGACCATAAACCACTGATATATGCATTTCGTCATAAGAAAAGCCAAGTATCACCTCGACAGTTCCGGTACCTGGATTTTATCGGTCAATTCACGACAGACTTTCGGCATATAGCAGGGAGCGATAATGTGATTGCAGATGCCTTATCTAGGATTGATGAAGTTCATAAGTCAATCGACCACGACGCTCTAGCAACATCCCAGAACAGTGACGAGGAACTGACCAGATTTTGTCAAGAAGATTCGGTCTTGAAAATGAGACAAATCCAAATTCCTTTCACTAACAACACAATCTGGTGCGATATGTCAACTTCAATAGCTAGACCATTTATTACGAAGCCATTCAGGAAACCAGTTTTTGACATCATACACCAACTAAGCCACCCCGGCGTCAGAGCCACAGTGAAACTAGTAACTCAGCGCTATGTTTGGCCATCTATGAAGAGTGACTGCAGGAAGTGGGCCCAATCCTGTCCTGAATGCCAGCGTTCGAAGGTCTCGCGTCATGTCATTAGTCCAGTCGGAACGTTTGCACCGCCCTCTAGCCGTTTTGAGCATGTTCACCTTGACATAGTGATAATGCTGTTATCTGAGGGATACAGATATTGTCTGACCATGATAGACAGATTTTCCTGGTAGCCTGAAGTAATACCACTGAAAGATCAGGAAGCAACCACCATTGCATGAGCCTTTTATGACAACTGGGTGTGCAGGTTTGGCGTTCCACTACGAGTCACCACCGATCAGGGCCGGCAATTTGAGTCTTGCCTGTTCAAGCAAATTAATTGTCTAATGGGCACCAATCATATTCGTACAACGGCATACCACCCCGCAGCTAATGGCATGATCGAAAGGTTTCATCGCCAACTTAAGGCTTCCCTTCGATGTCATAAGTCCCGTTGGACCAAGAGCCTACCCACAGTTTTGTTCGGTATCCGAATGGCTTGGAAAGAGGATCTCGACGCTACAGCTGCAGAGATGATACACGGCCAACCCATTCGCCTGCCTTGAGAGTTCTTAGCATCCCGCTCACTGAATATCCAAGATGATGGCTCCAGCAACTTCGCCACTGAACTAAGTACACATTTTCTTGAGCTACGCCCCACCAATGGATCTAACCACGATGCAAAGAGAAAAACGTTTATTTTTAAAGATCTTCAAACAGCCACTCATGTTTTTGTTCGCCATGACGCTCAGAAGAAGCCTCTGCAACATCCTTACGATGGCCCGTACCGCGTCGTTAGCCGGGAGATTAAGGCGTTCGTCGTTGACATAAGGGGACGCCACGTCACCGTCAGTATCGATCGACTCAAGCCAGCGTATATCTTGAACAAGGACCCAGAGGACATGCCACTGTCACAAGATATGGAGACGGAATACGTCATTCACCCAGCAGGAATCCCTAGAAACGATCAAGTTACTCTGCAACCCGCAGAAATTACCAGAACCAGATGTGTCTCGCAACGAGAAGAAGAAGCACACCAGCCACCAGATGGGAACCATACTCCCGCATCAGAACCCATCAGCAGGTCACCAGAGCGACAGACCAGATCGGGCAGACATGTCCGGTTTCCCAAACGCTTCCAGGCTGGAATGTCGTGAATCTCAATCACTGGCAGGGGGGTGTTGTGGCGACTGAATGTCTCCCATATTTGTCTGCCAAAGTTAAAATTTGCGCATATCACACTGTATATATTTGTTTTTCTTTTCATTGTTACTGCATAACATACTGTACATATTTATTTTATTTTACATTTACTTTTTTTAATCCAGGCTAATTATCTATTGCTATTGAGAAATGTAACAATTTGTAGGTACTTAGTTTTCTGTACATAATTGTGGGACTTTCCATCGGCATTTAGAGTCTAATTTAGTTTTAAGGTTCTTGTACGCTATCCGTTAATTTTTATTTTTACAACACTTCTTTGTACGATTTTATGTTGTTGCACGTTCGATAATAGGAACCATCACCGATAGTGAACTGTTTATTGCATTTAGGGTTTATGATAGGAAAATACCGAAACGACCCTTCTTAGTAAAGCTTTCTCCAAATTCCCATTTTACTATCTGTAATAAATGTTTTTATTTTGACCATGGGAAAGTTTACGAAGATAGAAAAAAACCCCTTTTGCCAACGAATAGGACCAATCAAAGCGAGGAATTTTGGCACAGGGGTGGAACATTATGTTTCTTGAAATTTGTATTAATATTAGAGGAGGACTCTGTTTTTGGACTTGCAAGAAGTCGGATGTGAATTTTGTTGTTCTAGTTCAATAGACTTATTTTATTTCGTTTTAACAGTGTTTCAATAAACTCTCACAGTTCATATAAAAAAGGAATGTATTGGATATATAGCTAATCAAGCACACGCATACGTTCCTAAAGTTCTTTTTTCAGTCATTTGCATTTTTATTATTTTTGGAACATTTTGAAAGTACTTTATTTTCAGATTGGTTTCTCCATTATTAAGCTGTTTTGGCATCTCTGTTTTTAAAGCTTCCAGTTTTGTCAAGCAATATGGCTTAATTTTTTGTTTTTATGTCTTCTTTGGCATTAAAGAAGATAGTTTGAACCTATTGTTGGGAACCTAGCGTAACCCTCAGGGGTCGAGTTTGGTCAGGTTTGCTCTTACCAACTCTTGTAACTTTCAGATCTTGTAAGTCTGGACAGGTGAATGTTACAATTTCTTGTACTCGACTAACATCAAGTTTGATTCGATCATGTGATAGTTCCTCCTTAAATCCAAATATCAGATTATTTCTCCTGCTTTCCTTAATTTCTCTTATCGCATCATGAGGATTGTGGTTGCTATTTTAGGATTTTGATTGCTTTTCTTCAGCCAAGGATGTAATTTGATGTTTCAAATGTTCAATTTCTTTCCTTAGTTGTTGAATTATTCTGAACTAAGAAGCAGCCTCCAAAAATCGAAAAGTTTTTCAAAGCAGTCAGTATAGTTATATAATACATATTTTTCCACTATATTCCACACTAAGGGATAAAAATAGTGTTTTTAAAAAAATGCAATTTTTTTTCCTAAAGCTTTGCTTTCTAAAAAACTGTAAAACAGGGCAAATTCACTTGTTTTGCTTACATAAGCATTTTTTTTATAAATGGTTAATTTTTTGCTTATAAACCTCAAAACCATCGATGTACAGAGTGTATGTGGGTAAATGCTATTTTCGCCAAAACACGTGTTTTTTTTGGACCTGTTTTCACCAACAAAATGGCGGCAACCGACAGCGTTGAAATTTTATATATAGCTATAGAATACAAAAAGGAACAACTCTTTTCTTTATCATTTTTCAAAATTTTGAGAAAACATGCACTTTTCTGTCATTTTTCGAAAATGTGACAAATTTAGAACTTAAGATAAATCACGTGAATACCGTTTTTGTCATTTGGGAAAAAACTTTTTGCAAACTTACATTTTATTTAGGGCAGTGCTTAAAAAAATCCCATATGTGAAGGAACAGAAATTCGCAATTTTTTATACAACTTCATCACGAGGGTCAATAGATCAAAACCCTCGCTAATACATATACTATACCTACAGGGGGTCTGAAATAAACTAATCCCAAAAACTTAACGAACCCGAAACTTCATGGCTTAGCTTTCTTAAAACAAAATATATTTTAATCTCCAATACGGGAATAAAAATAGTATTACTTTGTCTTTTATGATTATCATCTACACAGGCCTTAGATTGACGAAATCCCAATATACAGAGTGCGTAAAAATGTCTCTGCAGATATAACAAAATTAATTATCTTGTGTTTTGTGAAAATTGGAAAATAATAAAATTTACTTTTGTTTAATAGAACTAGATACCACTTTTACGTAGAAAAACAGTCTTTAACAGAAATGAAACTTTTTAACTTTTTTATTGAAAATTTGAATTTTATTACTGAGATTTATTTAATCTTTTGTTTAACATGTTGAATAGTACTTTGTTACTTCATTAAACAGGTTGTCTGTAGCAATAAATACAAAAATCTGTATTAAATTTTTGGTTTGATTGGGGTTACCGTCTGCCAAAGTAGGTTGGCGGAGGGTAAAGACGTGTCGGCAGATCTGGAAGAAAAGAAATGCAAATATTGCAAGGGAAACGGAAAAAAGTTGGGTAAAGTGTACAATCTGCAAGGGGAACTATCATTCGTCATGTGCCCTAAGAATTACAGGCATTAGGGTCAGTAGTGGCAGTAAAGGCCATATAACATGTGTTGCATGTGGTAGAAGAATTACGTGCGGCAAATGCAGTTATTTCGGAGAAAAATTGTGAAATCTAGGAATTAACATTAACTGTAAGTTTGATGCAAGAAAGTTTTCAAGAAAATTTTAATTCAATCTAAGCAAAATTAAAATCCGATAGAAATTTTTATCAAACAAGAATTGAAAGAATTTAAAGGATTCCAACAAGTTGTGCCAAAAGATACCCAAAAAAAGCGTAGTGAAATCCAAAAAAACGATGTAACCGGGCCGGCCGTGCTAAATCCGGTTTTAGAATCAGTTGGAGTAGCACCAGTGGAGACACTTTCACCAAATCAGGAAAAGGATGGAAATAAAAATAACAAAGTGCAATCCACACCATATGAGTCCGCGCCAAAAAATTCTGCAGCTAAATCGAGTAAAATAGCAGATAAGTATTCTGACAACCATGTACGAGAAAAAGATGAGAATAAAAATAAAGAGACATTCATTCCGAAAGAGACTATATTGGTGGACATTTTAGAAGCAATCATACGTAAACAAAACAGATGGACAGATCAAAATGAGCATCTAAAAGTAACATATATAAAACCTCCCAAAAATATCAATAGTGACAAATTAAAATCTACAATTTATGCTGAATGCTCAGGTGATTTATATAAAAAGATATTGAACTATAGGAAAATATATATAGATTGGGAACGTCTACCTGTTTTATGAAGATCTCACAACAGCAAGGTGCTATAGATGCCAAGGATTTCATCAGAAGAGTAATAAATGTACAAAGAAGCAAGTGTGTGGTAACTGTGCTGAAAAACATAATACCATTGAATGTGTAAATGAAACAAAAAAATGTATCAATTGCGTGACTGCCAACAGGCAATACAAAATGCAATATGTTACCAGTCATAGTGCATTAGACGAGAACTGTCCATCATTAAAATATCACCGGGGACTAATAATAAATAAAACTGATTATAGTTAATTAGTGAATATTGGTAAACCATTTACAACATGAAAGACTTAACATTATCAATGTAGAAAATGGTTCTCAGAGTGTAATGGTGGATAGTGCACAAATTCAGGAATTATCAAGTAGCAATGAATGTTTCTTAACTATTATTCATTTTATCATTTTTAGGAGTATAAACAAAACTAGTGATAATTAGTGTTTTTAGACCTAGCCAAAGCTTTTGATACTGTACCCCACAATAAACTTATAGATATACTTCAAAAATATGGCATAAGGAGAGTCTCTCAGAAACTACTGGAAAGTTACCTAACTGAAAGATATCAAACTTAATAACATAAGTGAAAAACAAATAATTAAAATTGTACCACAAGGTACTATACGGGGGACTACTATTATTTGTTATATAAATTCATTGTTAAGCCTATCAAACGTAAGCGGATTAGCAATCTCATATGCAGACTACACAGTAATTACATTTGCAAGTGATACCTGGGAAAGTGTAAAAGAACAAACAATAGTTTAAATATAGTAATAAATTGGATAAAAAAATATAAATTAACCTTAAATTTAACAAAAACACATTATGTAGCTTTTTCTCCCACTAGAGCAAATAGGCCACCATTTAATAAAATAACCATAGATAATCAGTCCATAGAAGAGGTACCACAAACAAAATATCTTGGAATTATTATCGACCAATTTCTTAAATGGCAGCCCCATATTGATTATCTATCAAATAAAATAAGCAAACTAATCCATAAGTTTTACTTGTTAAGAGAATTTTTAAATAAGAAAACACTAGTAATAATCTATAAAGCATTTGTAGAGTCAATTTTCAGGTATGGAATTTTAGTAGTGGGGTAGCATGTACAACACCACCTTGAAACCTCTGAAAGCCTTACAAAATAGAATACTAAAAATAATTTTTAAAAGAGAAATTTTGTACCCTACTCGTCTTCTGTACAATCATGAAATAGTAAACATCCATACACTTTTTTGTCATACTGTATGTATGTATATTTATAAAGGTGGTGTTGGGCAGGCTATTTTCTATAACTATAGCACCCGAAATAATGTCAATAAACACTTAATGGTACCAAGATGTAATAGTGAATCTCGAAAAAGGTCAATTCAGTACTTGGGTCCTAAAATATATAATGTACTGCCTAATAAGATTAAAAATTCAAAAGAATATATATTCTGTAAATTGTCAAATTGTCGAAAACTACGACACATTTAAAACTATGTTAATATAGCTCTGAAGACTATTTTCTTAGAGTTTAAAAATAATAATTAGGGGAATAACTTGAAAAATTGAGGAATGTATAAACATTATTCTGTATTGTAGTTAGTAAATAGGTTTTGGTAATTATAGAGGAGATTTAAATTTTAAGTTCAAACATATTATGTGATAGTCCATACGGGTACATCCTAAGTATATAGATATACTGTAATATGTTTAAGACAAATCTGTATCTTGTATCTTGTTACTATGTAGCAGAATTTTTTTATACAACATATTAGCAATACAATTTGTTTTTTAAATCATTTTGATATCTTGAAAAATAAGAAAGTTATATCAGATTAAAACGTTTAAATACGGCATGTATTATATATCTGCAGTTAAAAAAATACTAAATACTCAATTTTGGACATAGTTATGAAAAATAATATTATTTTATGGAAAACTTCTTTCGTATTTGTCTGGGAAAACCAAATTTTGTTTTCCAATTACCAAAATTACACTGTTTTTATATTTACTTATTTATTCATTAACCATTGATTCATACATGAATAGAGGTTTGTCAGTCATTGCATAGTTAAACAATACATAATATAAAATAAAGTAATACAATATAGTTGATGCTGTTGCAATAAAATCATAAAGTAAAGTAAATAAAGTATGGGGTGGGCTGTACAATAGTTGCTTATACAAACTAAATATAATACAAAAACATATATTAAAAATAATATTTAGAAGAAACAGATTATTTCCTACGAATAGACTCTTTTCAGCAGAAATATGTAACATTAGATCAGTGTACCTACTAACCATATGCTGTTATATCCATGAATATAAAAATATGTGGCAGTTTGTAAATCACAGTTATGCAAGGAGAGCTAACCAAACTAATAAAATCCAACTTCCAATCAGTCATAACAACCTTAATTTAAAATTTGTAAATTACATTGGACCCAAGGCATATAACAAATTGCCATTGAATGTTAGAGGTAATAATAGTAATCAGTTTAAAACTTGGTGCCGTAAACATATTTATGAAAATTATCTGCAATTTGAAGGACTATTTAATTAATCTGAATTTGAGCCACTTATTTGTGTATGGATGTTTGTAGGATAGATCAATTATTGTTTACAATTGCTGTAATTCCATAGTTTTCATGTATATATCATTATATATTTTATTCTTATGTCTAGGAGCATATCTCTCAATACTGACTCGTATATGTGTAGATATAATATGAATGTTTATTAATAGTGTAACCATAAGTTGTGTTTATAATATAAATATTTTTAATTTAATATATATTAGTAAATATTTTTTTAAGTATACTTATTATGGGTGATTCATGTATGCACATACAGATATTCAACATCTAGGTGCAATAATCTTAGTTTTATTGCTTTATGTAACAAAAAACTCTAGTTTTTTAAGGTATATATTAGTTTATGTAAACCAAGTCCGTAATATATCAATGTCTCAATCAATAAGTATGAGTATGTCTCGGAGAATGTTAAATGCGATTGTAAAGCATATAGAACGATGACAAGAAAGGATAAATACAAAAGTTCTTCTCAAAACAGCCATAGTGCCATTTGACTTATGGGGAATAGTGGTAAACCATTTTCTCTACATAAGACGACGCCCGTTTTTCAGAGAACATTCAATGGAGAACAAGTAAGAGTATTTGATCAAAATGCATGTTTATTAAGAAACAAATTGGAACATTAGTGATTATTGCTTGGCATCTTTTTATGCTCGAAAACAACATCAGCATGGTGGTACTGCGATCTTGGTAAAAACAAAACTTGAATATATCTAAAGAACTGATATAGAAAATGAGTCCATTGAGATGGTGTGTGAGTTTGTAGCGGTGGAAACTAAATGTTATAATCTTATTGTAATTTCTGTATATCTTCCTCCCCGTAGTAATTTTAATGTGTTCTTAGATCAGATGAATATTTTAAAGATTTTAACAAATAGTTTTAAGTATATTGTTATCACCGTTGACTTTAATATTAATTTTATTGTACATAGTAAGATGACTAGTGATTTTTGTAATATCTTAAATTCCTATGGCTTTACCCAACAAATATTTGAAATTGAATTGATTAAATACTTGCCTGGATAATATTTTTGTTAATTTTAATAATGTTCTAGAGTTTGAAACAAAATTATCACAGCTAGTTGTAACCGACCATCAAGGGGTTGAAATAATGATTAAAAGCATTAGTAAGAAAAAAAAACCTCTATCACATGTTACAAAATATCACCGACCAATAATAATGGTAGGTACAACTAGACTTTTTAATGTATTAAGTAAAATAAATTGGTCATTTACTAACTTAGATGAAAATGCTGATAAAAAATGTTATGATTTTATGAATATTTTGTCAGAAAATTTTAATGTATATTTTCCAAGAAAATTGCTTAAAAGATAGTGGTATAAGGTGGTTCAATCCTGTATTGAGTAATATAGAAGTGCTTTTTGTGTTTTTTTATTCAAAGTGCAGGAAATAAGGTGAACAAAAACTTTTTTGGCTTTTTCGCAACTGTTTGTCAATCTAAACGCAACAAATAATCTGAACACATTTAAAAGTAAGGTGAAGGCTGCCTGGCAGGTCACAAATGACTGTAGGGGAACTGACAAAAAAATAACAGATAAAAGCAAAGTTATCTGCCAGAGACTTCAACTTATTCTTTGCCAATATTGTTGATGAAAAACTTAAAAAGTTGCCTCAGCCATCTAGGGAACCCGAGGACTATCTCTTGACAAACACAAAATATTTTCTTTTTTATTCATTTTTGGTCATAATTTCATTCTTTTAAAAAGGATTAAAGACAACATAATTGTGCCGCAAACGTTTTTGATAAATTCCTGTATTAAACAGGGTATTTACCCAGGCTTTTTCAAGAAATCCAAAGTAATTCTGAGGCATACAAAAGGAGATTACAACCTCTTAAATAATTATAGGCCAATAACTCCTGTTATATTGAAGGTCTTTGAGTATCTATTAAAACAGCATGAATATTTTGAAATAAATAATATTTTTACAAATAGTCAGTTTGTCAGAAAATGTAAGTAAACTAAGAGTCCCATTTTGTCACTTTTAGAATATATTGTTGAAGGGTTTGAAGAGGGCCACCACATTGGTCAATTTGGCGTGACCTCTCCAAGGCCTTTGACTGTATATCTCACCAGATTCTCCTTAAAAAACTAAAATGCTATGGATTTCAAGATCAAAGTATCAAACTTATTGAACCTTAGTGATAGAACCCAGCAGCCCTTCTTTGGAGAAAGACTTTCAAATCCACTGAACATAAGGCATGGAGTACTACAGGCATCCATTTTGGGGCTCCTTCTTTTTTTAAGTTATATAAATGATATTAAAACAGTAACAAATAGCAAACTGGTAATCTTTGCGGATGATACAACAACTCTTATTAAAAACAAAAATCCAGATGTTCTAATTGGTCAAATGCAAGAGTCTCTTCAAGAACTTGAAAAATGGTTTATCATTAATAGATTATCTTTAAATATTGATAAAACAAAACAAATCATTTTGTTTGCGAGAGGTGCCTCAAAATGTATCAAAAGTTGATAAGTAAGATGTTATATCTTGATTCCAAACCTGTATTTAAGCCCCACCTGAACATTCTAGCCAAAAAAATGAACAATAAACATTTATCTCAAAAATCTTAAGAAAACTGTTAATTTTTCTGTTTTGTTAATGGCTTATCATGCTTTAATCTCATTTTAACTATGCCATTCTTGCATGAGGTCATATTCCGCTTGCAAATAGAGTTTTCAGAATCCAGAGAAAGGCGCATAATAGAGGGTTTACATTACCAGGCAAATGTTAAACAGACATTCATTACACATAAAATTTTTACATTGCCGTCATTGTTTATTTTGGGATGTCTTGTATATGTTAAACGAAACTTTGACTTGTATAGCCTTTGTAGCGAACATCATGACTATAATATTAGATGTAAAAATGATGTCAGTATAGGATATTTAAGACTTCAAAAATCTTGTATTAGTTCAATCTACCTGCGACCAAAATAAACTACCACTACATATAACGAACAAAAATGAAAAACAGTTTACAGCTTTAATCAAAAACTATTTATTAGGACAAGCTTTTTATAGTGTACAGGAATTTTTGGATAAGAACTTGAAAATGAATAGCATACTAAATCAAAAAATTATCTTAAATTGTGATCCATCTTCTGTCTTGTTTAATTTTAAGTAATTATATATATGTGGCGACTGAATGTCTCCCACAATTGTTTTTATTTTGACCATGGGAAAGTTTACGAAGATAGAAAAAAAACCCCTTTTGCCAACGAATAGGACCAATCAAAGCCAGGAATTTTGGCACAGGGGGTGGAACTTTATGTTTCTTGAGATTTGTATTAATATTAGAGGAGGACTCTGTTTTTGGACTTGCAAGAAGTCGGATGTGAATTTTGTTGTTCTAGTTCAATAGACTTATTTTATTTCGTTTTAACAGTGTTTCAATAAACTCTCACAGTTCATATAAAAAAAGGAATGTATTGGATATATAGCTAATCAAGCACACACATACGTTCCTAAATATATAATAACGTGAATAAATTCAATAACTCAGTAGAATGAAATTATGTGATATTCTCTGATTAGATGTGTACATATCTGTGGAGGGCTTGGAATATTAGAGCAAACAATAGATATGTACAAGAAGTTCATGCATACAGGAGTGGCTCTTATAGATTTTTGTATTTTATTATTTACATCCTGTATAATAAATTACCAAAAGTAAAATTTAACCTGTTAAATATCAAATCTAAAATTGAACTTGATTTCAGAAATATTTAAATATATTTCACATAATACAAACAAAATTTACAAAAATGTTTAAAGAGCAGAATAGAATATTTCTCGTCCTAACTAGGTACGCAAAAGTTATACCTAGGTCTACCAAATAATAAATCAAAAAATTTTTTTTCTAATTTTTGCAAAAATTTAAGTCAATTTTGTTATAAATATATGTAAAGACATTTTCACATACCCTGTACATAAGACAAAGAAACACATTTTTCATGTTTGTATTACCTATAAAAAAAAGTTGTGTGTTAAGATACAAGTCATTGAAGTTTCAGGTACGTTAAAAATATACTTAAATTTTTGGGATCAGTTTACAATCCATTTTTTTTTGTTTTTTAATAGTTTGTCTTAATTAACATTAAAAATATAGATTTGTTATGCTCGAGGGACACGAGGGAGCTCGAGAGAAACGAGAAAATCCCGGCGAAAGAAGACCACTCTCTTGTCTCATCTCGTGCTGCGAGAGAAAATTGCTCCCTCGTCTTGTCGAGAAGTTTAATATTTTTATGTAATAAGACTTCATTTACCTTTAGCTCGACAATAAGATTTAATTCTATTTAACATTTAACCAAATTTTGCTTTCCTACTGCAACCAATCCAGATATTCTTATAGTATATGACGTGTGATACATTGATTTACAATTTACACATTTAGCTACACTATTTTTTGACTAGTCATCATCTACCGCGTCTTCACTGCTCGCCATCATTTGTGGTAGTGTTAAAATGTGTATTTTATAAATTTATATTGTCAACATTAATATTTTCAGCAGATTTTAGCACAAAAATCACAATTTTTCACACACCCAAACTATATGGCAGTCATCCTGGAATTGTTCAAACCATTGTTTTGTTAATCTTAATTACGAAATCAAACTCTGTTGTGGTGGCACCTTTAAATGATATTACAAAGTTTCACATAATTCTAATTCTTTTGCAAATTTTGAAGAACCTTCGCATATTAGTTCTACATCATCTTTAAGCATAGAAGGAGAAAAACCCCTTAACTTAAATCCCAAAATTAATATGTTTTCACAATTTCAGTCAGTTCACATTATTTAACAACGATTTTATGGCATTCTGCTGATGTCAATTTATTGAATGATACTAGATCAAAGGATACTAATAAAATTAAAGCATGGTGTGATTCGAATCTCTTGTCACTGAATTTGACAAAGACCAACATCATTTGTTTTAGATATTATTTGGAAGGTTTGGTAATTGATAATGGTCCTTTGGCAAGAAAGCATAGTTCAAGGTTTCCCAGTTTGGTCATAGATGACGAACTTAAAATTCGATGACCATATTAATACCCTCAGTGGGAAAATATTGTCTGGTTGTTTTGCTATTAAAGTAGCAGTTCAAGAACTAGGTAGTATAGTTGGAAAATCAGTATATTGTGCCCTTTTTGAAATGAGACTTAGATATGGGATTTCTTTCTAGGGAGTAGCTAGCAACTATTTAATTAATATGTTGTTCGTTATTCAAAAAAGAGCAGTAAGATATATAGTCAAAAGTCAAAATATGCTTTATTGTCTAAAGTAAAATACTCAATGAAAAGCTAGAAGAATAAATAAGTAAATAAATGGTCAAGAAAGAATTTGAAACAAGCATAGGTACATATGTTTAAATCACTGTACAAAAGCCCAAAGTCAAATTCCTCAATAAAAGAAAATAAATATACAACATTGTAAGAAAATAAATATACAACATTGTAAGAAAATAAATATACAAACAAGGCAAAAACCCGTGATTCTGCTTTTTATAAACCAAAAAATATTAATCACTGTTAGTTTATACATTTTAGAAACTGTCAGTACAATATATATGCTAACAGAGATAAATTAACAGTCCCAAATCCTAGATATGTAACTCGCCACCATCTCAATCTACATTTACCTATTCCTACGTCAAGCTTAGCGAAAAAAATCCATCAGTTATAAGGGTATTAAAATGTACAATTCCCTTTTCAATAATATTAAGGAACAACCCACTCTAAAACTATTTAAAAAGCAAGTTCTGGTTGACAATGCCTATTATAGTCTGACAGAATTTTATAGTGATATGCTGTGATACTGTTAGTCTGTTTTATTTTATTTTTTTTTAAATTTGAGTTTTCTTGACATCTATTTCTAATACTTCTTGTTTTTTGTTGGAACGTTTGTTTATATTATAATTGCCATTATTGCTTTTGTTTCTAGTTTTAAATTCGCATTATCCCACCACAATTTTATATATGAACTTACAATCAATCTGTTTTTTAATTATATATTTAAATTATATCTTGTCCTGATTGAATTCTCAAATTTTTTAATTTTACTGATATTTGTATTTTGACTTAAATCCATGATTTATATATTGAATTGTTTGTCTGTACTGTGTTTATACAAGATACAACGGTTTTTTGCAGATACGCTTTATGTTGTAAAGTTTTTTATGTTTTAGTTTTAACTTATATATAACTCATGCTTTATCGATAAAACTTTCTGTAGTTTTTTGATAAAAAAGCTTATTTAGAATTTGAATTTCAATATTTTGAACGGTTATGCGTTAAGACAGATTGTTGATTTTCACACCAGAATTACATCTAAAGTCAAAGTCAGTCAAAAAATAGCTTTATTGTCACAATGTTTAATCATTGACAAAGCCATATATCCACAAGCTTAAATGTTAACAACATATTACAAATAAACAAATAATAATAAACAACCAATGATTTAAAACAATGGATATCTACGACTACAACAAAAATAGGATAAACCGATTAAAAAATATTAAGCTACCAGTATATATTAATATATGTCATTGTTAATTATGTTCTTCAACTTAAAAAGCAAAAAAACTATATAATAAAAAATAAATTAGTGACACAGGCTAAAACAAAAAAGGGGAAATCATTTCCTAGTCTAATCTATCACTAAAATATTCATTCAACTGTAGTATGCTTTTTTTATATAAAAATGTTTTAATTTCCCTTCTAAACGCTCTCTCTTGATGGAGCACTTTTAATCTAAGAGGCAGATGATTAAACATTTTTTTGCCACCATAGACAAAAGAACATTTCACTAGTTCTGACTAGGGAATAGGTAAATTTAGCAGACACGAGAAGCGCACATTATAATGACCTACCTTCAACAATTCATATTTATACTTTTTATGAACTAAACACACAGTCTCTAAAATAACCAAACAACAAAGTGTTAAGATTCCATGTTTTACAAACAAGGGTCGGCAGGAGTCAAGAACTCTAGTACCACACATATATCGAATCGCTCTTTTCTGCAACATAAAGACAGAGTTAAATAAATAGTTCGAACATGAGCCCAATCTGCATCTATTTACAACCCCAGAAACATAACAGATAACAAAATATTTGCATCAAACCACTGTTTTATTTTACACAAGTCATTGTTTATAACCCTCTTTAGTCTTTCAAGATTCGTACCATGCCCAAGAATGGTGGTATCATTTGCATAACCACCATTCCAGGTTACCAGCTAGCAGCAAATTTCTCAAGAAGAGATCACATTCATGGAGGTGTTGCTATCTGTAGTAAAAACAGTACTTACAAGCCTATAAATTTATCACAGTTTGTATTGAATTTGTATTTGAATGTGCAGGTCTCAGCTTTAAATTAGATAATACAAAGATGGCTCTTTTAACTATTTATCGTTCAAACAGCAGTGCAGCTCCCAATAAAAATTTTAAGACATTTATTTCAGCATTAAACTCAACATTATGTCATGTGATCACAAAATCAATATATTTTAATTTGTGGCGATTTTAATATTCAAATTCAAATTCAAATTTTTATTTGTGTAACAAATTGAGGTACAATTTTTCCACATGTCATGTCTGCTTGAAGTATATAAGAAAAAATAAGAACATGGCAGACTAGTACTAAGTAAATATAAATTATGATAAAACTATATAAAACTAAAATACACATAATAAAATACAACAAAATTTGGTTAATATAATAAAATATATAAGCAACATAGCACGTAAATATAAACAAACTTAGAAATAACTAATATATAAAGACATAAAAGGAGAGAGTGAGTGACATTTATTTTTATATAATATCTAATAGCCCACAGAGCTTCCTAGAATAATGTTGCTGCCGTAAAATCATAATTATAGAAGGCATTTGAGATTAAGGTTCTTTTAATTACTCTTTTATATTCGACCAAGGGCAATCCTCGAACATTTTCTGGTATTTTATTAAGGAACTTGGGACCATGATACAGTGATGAAATTTTTGAGCGATTTAGGCGAGCGAATTGTACTCTAAGATTGTTGCGATTTCTCGTAGTGTGATCATGGATTTCATCTCCCCTTTGGTATTGATTTAAATTAATGTATGCAAATAATAGACATTCAAATATATATCTTGATGTCAGTATTTTGAGATTAATGAAACTCTGTCGCACATCAGCTCTATAGTCTAAGCCTGCCAGTACACGTACTGCATGCCTCTGCAGAGCAAAAACTCTCCCCATGTGACAGGAATGGCCCCAAACCAAAACTGCATAGCAGCTTACAGACTGAAAGATTACATGGAATGCCTGGAGACATATCGCCAGAGGTACAACTTTTTTGAGGTTTCTCAAAAGGAAAATACTTTTAGAAAGTCTATTAGAAAGGTGATCAACATGTGCTTCAAAGCGTAAGAAGTGATCAAGGTATACCCCTAGAAATTTTACTTCATCAGGGTTTTCTATATTGTCATGTTGTCGTAATGAAAAAGTAATATTTATGGTTTTATCTCTATTAAGTGAAAGTTTACTAGGAACCAACATTCAAAATCGGTGATGTTTTTTTTCTGTTTTTTCTTTTAGGCAGTCATAATTTCGGTCTTGCTGAAAAAGTGTTGTGTCATCTGCATAGAGAATCAGATCTGAATTTATATTTATAGTGGAGCTATTTATATAGAGGCGCCAAGAGTGAGCCTTGGGGAACACCATATTTTAAAAACACTTCGCTTGATTGTTGTTTGTGAAAAGCAACCTGACTTCTGTCTGTTAGGTAACTGCGCACCAATTGTATGCTCCGCTCTTCCACTCTGTATCATCTCAATTTATCCAAAAGTATTTCGTGGGACACACAGTCGAAAGCCTTTGATAGGTCACAGAAAATAGCCTCCATGTAGCCACCATCCTCAAAGGTCTCGACTGCATGCTCCAAAAAATCCAAGACTGCAAGGGTTGTTGATTTTCCAGATCTAAAGCCATATTAACTGTGCGAAAACAAGTTGTTAGATTCAAAGAAGTTGCATAGCTGTTGCCTAAGAATGGATTCAAATATTTTGGATAGGGCAGGTATTAAAGAAATCGGTCTATAGTTGCTAGGGTCATTTGCATCACCCCTCTTAAAAATAGGAATTACCTTAGTCTTTTTGAAGCAGGAAGGATATTTTCCCTCTCTTATGCTTAGATTAATTAGTTTTGTAATTGGAGAAACAGTAATATTTTATGTTAATATCATAAATGTCCCCGCAGGATTTATTCCTGAAAGGAGAAATTGGCAGTGGGTGGTAGATTATTTAAAAATGCTCGAGTATAATTTATGTAGGTTAGATTTGGAATATCTAATTTAGGAATTTTTGAAATAAGTGTTTCAGCAACATTTGCAAAATAAGTATTAAAGTCCTCAGAATTTAAGTTTATGTCGACAAATCTGACATTGGATTTACCCCTGTGAGAATTTGACTTCCCAAGATGAGTTTGCAATATTGTCTGATTCTCTAATGTAAGAAGTGTATGCATCCTGTTTTGCTTTATCAATTTCTTTTCTATATTTGTACTGAAATGTTTTAATATAGCTGTTTAACCCCACTGAAGGTTGATTTTGATATAGTTCATTTAAAAATCTTAGTGTTTCTCTCATGGTGCGTATTCCGTTATGGAACCATTTAATTTCATTAACTTGAGATCTGTTTTGTATTTTTTTTGGAAAAGCAATTTCCATAGATTCCGTTATTATGTGTAAAAATATATCCCATTTTGTATGGATATCTATATCAGCGAGATCAACAAAAGACCAGCTTTGGTTTTGAAGAATATTAAAAATTTCAAATCTACCCCTTTGGGTTAAAGGACGATAAGTATACAGTTCCGGTTCTGGGCCATCTCCTTCCATGGTCACTGAGATACACACAGCAAAATGATCAAATCACCAGAAAAATCTGTTCTTTTTGACTTGCTGGAAAGTTTCAACATAAAATCCATTCTCCTGGTTGAACCAACTAGAGTAATTTCGAATCAGACCCCCTCAGCATTAGATTATGTAACTGCAAATCACCCAAACTTTAATGCAATCAACTTTGAAGTGAACATCGCAGATCATATGGCACAAAGAATAATATTTCATTTGAATGCCCCTCTGAACAAGCCCTCATTTTTCCAATTTATATTTTTTTAAAAGGTTCTTTGATTCTCAAAATATCTTTCGATTTAATTATCACTTATCTAGAACAGACCTTAGTTATCTATATAATACTACAGATGTTAATGAATCATTGACTTATTTTTGGCACAATTTTCTACATTGTTTAGATATAGCCTGTCCCCTAAAAAAAGTAATTATAAAGACCGCTGTTCCAAATAAAGAATGGATAAACCCAGACCTAATTAAACAGAGTGAAAATTTAAAAAATTTGTATTGGTTGTGCAGATCTTGAAACACACCGGAGTCAAAAAACTTATACACTCAGTCAAAAAAACTATTTCATGAACAACAGCTGGCTCTACAGAAATCAAATTTCTACAAACAAAAAATTTTAGACTCCTCATATAACTCTTAAACGATCTGGCAAGTAATAAATACTAACTTAGGAAGAGTAAAAAAGTGCTCTAATCCCACAAAATTAGTATCTAATATTAATTACATAATAAATATCTCTGAAATATGTGAAGAATTCTGCAAATATTTTGCAACGAGCGCAGAAACCCTAATATCAACAACCTTGGGTAAACATAATATTGATTTTTCAAACTGTACAACCAGTGAACCATCAGGTCAATTTTTTTAACACCACTGAATGTGCATGATCTCCATTCAGCTTTAAAACTGTTAAAAAACAAAACTGCCTGCTCTGGTGAAAAACATCCCAGTTATGGCATTAGAAAAAATATGGGATTATATTAAACACCCATTATGCTATCTTTAATTTATCCCTCGAAAAAGGTATATTCCCTCGTGAGTTGAAGGTAGGGGAAGTTATTCCACTTTATATAAAGGGTGACAGGGAAAAAATCGAAAACTATCGATGTATTACGGACCTGCCTACCTTTTCTAAACTTTTAGAAACAGTAGTTTTATGCAAGATAGAAAACTGCTTAAATGCAGAAAAATTAATAAGTAACAAACCACACGGTTTTAGAAAAAATTGCTTCACTTCTACAGCTGCTTTTGAGCTATTAAATTTTGTTTATGAGGGCTTTTGACTGCTTAAATAGCTCCTTTTTACAGAAGAAATTACATGCATTGGAGATAAGGGGAGAGATCAACAAATGGTTAGTATCTTATTTGGAAGAAGGTAAGATAAAGGTTAAGATTGGAGATGTTATCTCTACTGGACGTAATATAAACTGTGGTGTACCTCAGGGAAGCATTATTTCACCTCGACTATTTACGCTTTTTATAAATGATCTGGAAAATTTCTTGCCTTTGTCACTATCAAAAAATAGAATAATTCTCTATGCAGATGATTGCACTATAGCAATTTCTGATAATAATTTCGAGAAATTGGAAAATAATGCCAATATAGTTTTGGAAAAATTTGCTTTATGGTGTGAGAAAATTGCGTTATTGTCAACGAATCCAAAACCTGCTTTATGACATTTTGTATAACAAGATATGCCTCGGGTTCCAAATTTGTTATTAAACTGTAAACATGTAAATAGGATTGATAATTTTACATTTCTAGGATTACATCTAGATCCACACATAATATGGCGCAACCACATGAACCCTGTCGCAAGTAAGTTAAATAATGCCTATTTTGCAATAAGAAATCTAAAACACACTTTAGAAATAAAACTACTTTTAAATACCTATTACGCACTAGCATGTAGCCATCTAAGCTATGGAATTATTTACTGGGGCCAATCAACAGATTTAAACAGAATTTTTATATTACAAAAAAGAATTAGAAAAATTTTCTCATTAAGTCCATTAGACTCATGTAAACCCTACTTCAAACAGTATAAAGTTCTCCTTCTTCCATGTATTCTAATTTTATACTCGGTATTATTCGTTAAAAAACAATTCACCAGATTTTCTCGTCATCTAGAACTACATAATTATGGTACAAGAAACTCCACAAACATTTATATACCGCCCTATAGGACTAGCACTTTCCAAAAAAGTCCTTACTGTTTTTGTGGGAATATGTACAACCAACTACCAGCAAGCCTAAGAGAAATAACTTCTTACAAAAAATTTAAGAAAAGTACAAAGAGTTATCTTGAAAAAAGTTATTATAATGTTAGAAATTACTTTTCAATTGTGCAATAATTGTTTTCTGTTAGTCCAATTTTTTAAAACAATATTAATTGTTTTAAAAATGTCTTATGTTATCTTTTATTTTTACACTTGACGTCATATTTATTTAGATCATTTGGCATAAAGTGAAATAATAAAATAAAGAAATAAAGACAGTGAATATTCCCGATATATCAAGATGAGGAAGGTCATTTACGTAAATTAGGAACAGTAAAGGACCGAGAACAGATCGCTGCAGAACTCTCCAATCTAAACGACATTCAGTTGAATTGGAATTTTTAAAGGCGAGACTCCGAGTCCGCTCCGCCAAGTAAGAGCGAAATCATTCCAGGGAAATTCCTCTGAATTTGTACCTCACCAGCTTCGACAGCAGTATTTCATGATTGACGCAATCAAATGCTTTTGACAAATCACAAAACAACCCAAGAGATTTTTTAATAATTGGCAATTATGATTACATTCCAGAAAATTTATTTCAAAATCACCTGTCAAGATTAAGTAAGCATTGATAGAAATTTCAGATAAGGGTAAATCTAGTTTTTGAAAGAATATTGCTGTATTAGTTGACGGTGATCTATAAATTTTTAAGATATAAGCATTAATTTTGGGACCATAAACCATTGAGAATCGAAAGGGTTTTTCTTCTAATAAGTAGTCAAACTTGTCAACATTAATATAAGTACATTTTACGACATAATTAGGCATTAATTACATACTACGACATAATTAGGCAATTTTTTTGCTTTGTTAAAAGATGATAATTTTCAATATAGAAAACAACAATTTACATATTGTGTTTAGACTATGTCTATATCCAATTTCTCTCGCCATAAAATTTACTATTTTAAAATATTTATTTTTAGGGCAAAAATTAAAATTGCATTAGAAAGAACAAAGAACTAAATTAAACTCTTCCGAGAGCCAACAGATCTCTCAAGTGGGACAGTTTAGGCAAACAATAGCTGATATTGAAGCACAAAATAACATAGTCATTCTCGGTATTAGGCATAACCAATGAGAATACACGCTGGCACATATCACGAGTCATAGAGCCGTTACTTACATATCCCATAGTTTGATAGCTACAATCTAGATACTCCCGAAGAGAAGCAGAATAATTTCTGGTACTTGCATCACCAATAATAATTTGTAGTAAACTACAGCACTTCTGTATTGCTCTAACTCAAAAGAACCCATTTTTACACTATATTTATTTTATCCACTACCTTTATTACAATTGAGCTTTTTCGGTTATATCCGTTGTTTCCTGCAAAATGCAATCAACAAAATGAGCTACAATCAATCAATATATTACAGATAATAATGTATAACATTTTTCTGACCACAAAACAATAAAATGTAACAATTACACTGTAAAATAAAATAAAGTTATTTAAAGTATACTGTTTTTTTTTAGTTACTTCATTTAAACCTACAAAAATTATTATGTGACTAAAATTAAAACACTTATAACAAACTAAAATTACAAGTATAGCTACAAATCAATAAAACTTAAAATACTTTAAACGCTATTCCACACTCTGTGACGGAAGAAAACACGGGCAGCATCATTTAAGGTAGATTCTTAAAATGTAAAGTTAAGGAAATTCTAGACACTAGAGAAAGCATTTAGGAGTAAAAGCTGTTTCACTTCTGTTTTGAAACGATTTTAAGGTAAACGCCTTGTAAAAAGTGGAAGCTTATTATAGCATCTCGGACTAAAATAATTAACGGAGAGTTTTGACCGTTGCAGTCTATGATAGTCAATTCTAATGAGCCTACCTAGCATCAGCCTTATCATCAAGGCCAGCCAACACCTTGACAGCCCTCCCCTGCAGACTAAAAATTCGAGATGTGTGCGCCTAGTGACCCCATGCCAAAATGCCATAGGAAGCTACTGACTGAAACATGGAAGGTCTGCAAGAGGCAGCACTCATCAGAGAGATTTAGGAGAAATATGATTCTAGCCAGCCATTCTGCCAAGTGGTCCATGAGCCTATCAAATCTGGAAGCTGGATCCAAATACATTTCCAGAAATTTGACCTCTCCAACATGGTCTCCATCAATATTCCTTAATCCAAATGTGATGCTGCGGATCTAAAATCAGTAACTTGCTTCTGATAACTGCCCAATAAAGACACACTAGTCCCGTCAATGCCATATGCCCTCAGCACAACAAAATGTCAGGTGGAACACAGTCAAAAGCCTTCGAGAGGTCGCAGCATTTAGTACACACGTACTCCCCCTTCTCAAATGCTTCTGCTGCGAATTTCAGCAAATCAACAACCTCCAAGGACGTTGATCTAACAGCCCTGAAGCCAAACTGACTCTCACTGAATAAATTGTTTGCCTCAAAGTAATCATACAATTGTTTTTTCAACAAATGCTCAAAGATCTTGTACAGTACTGGTACAAGTGATATTGGACGATAATTGCCGAAACTCTTTTTGTCACCCTTTTTGTGGATAAACAGGACTCTTCCTCGTTTTAGGGAAGAAGCCGGACTTAATACAAAGATTAATGAGGTTGGTCACGGGAATTATTAAAAGATTTTTATCATTGAAACACTAATATCTTAGATGTCCTTGCTGTTATTGTTTTTGAGCAAGTCAATGACACCCCTGACCTCTATATAGCTGAGAACTAGAACGTGATACTTTGGTTTCTACTTCCTACATACCACTTCCTGTAGATAGTATGCAAAGCCCACAGCAAATTGCTGAATGCCCCTCATTGTTTCCTCAGCCACATCCACAAAGAAATCGTTGAATTCCTGTGCCGTTAAAGCTACACTCTCATCATCCACCCTATTATTATTTCTTATACCATTTACGATAGTATGGAAGGTCAAACAATCAATACAAACAAAAACAAACTTCAAAAAATGCTAAACACAAAATTAAAAACCAGTGATGTACAATGTGAAGAGATAAATCAAAACAACACTAATAAAACCTATAAATCATTTAAAGTTACAGTTGATATGTCTTTAAAAGATCAAATTTTTAGCCCAGATACTTGGCCAAAGGGAATAGTGGTTCGTCCTTTCAATAATAATAATAATAAAAACAATAAATTTTTTCGTAAATTCAACTATAAACGCCAACAGTAGCCAGGTACTACATATTAACATTCAATGTATAAAAAATAAACTGCCTGAACTTGAACTATTATTGCAGGATAATCCTTCCATTGATATAATACTAATCTCTGAGCACTGCCTTAGGGATGATGAAAAGTCATGCTTTCCAATATCCAATTTTAATATGAGTAGCGATTTCTGCCGATGTAACACAAAAAATGGCGGAATCTGCATATACACTCGCAATAAATATAATAAAGTTACTGAAATAACACATTTAAAAGAACTCTCCGTTGAGAGAATTATTGAAATAGCAGCCTGCTTTGTATGTGATATTAATCTTTTGGTAGTTTGTATTTATAGACCCCCTAATTCTAATATTGCTTTGTTTTTTTCAACACTTTTTTCACACACACAATCTCTTGTTGTGGTCTTGTAGGTACAAGAACAATGTAAATTTACTGATTGGTGGTGATTTCAACATTGATCTTTTTGCAACTGATGATAATAAACAACTTCTGTTAGGTATATTTCACTCTTTCGGTATGAAGCAATCAACCTTTGCGGCTACGCGGATGCAGAACTGTAGTTGTATAGATAATATATTTGTCAATTTGGAGTTATCAAATCCAAGGTTGTCCGTAGATGTAGGAATATCAGATCACTTTTATCAACTAATGGAAATTGATTTACATAAGACAGACTCTGACAATGACATTAAAACACAAAATATGGTGTATAGTAAAAGTAATATATCTGCATTGAAGAATTATTTAAGTACCGAGAGCTAGACTGAGGTTTATTCTGCTACTACAGGTGGAGAAAAATTCAATATATTTCTTGATATATTTATGTATTATTTTGACCTAAGCTTCATTCCAAAAAGATTTAATCAATCTAAATCAGAGAATATTCCATGGATTATACCTGAAATTAAAATATCAAAACAATTAAATAGGTTTTTTTACGAATATTATATGCAAACACCAATGGATACAAACAAGAATATTTATCAGGAGTATAAGAGAATATATCGAAGACAACTCATACAGGCACAGTCAGACTATTATTCTAATAAAATAGAGTCATCTCTCAATAAGAGTAAAAGTGTGTGGGGAATAATAAATCATGAAACAGGTCGAAATGAGGTGAGAAAATTGCCAGATAATGCTGACCCAGATCGTTTCAATGATTTCTTTATAAACAATGCAAGTAATATTTTACAGGGCTTGCCTTCGGCTTCAAACAGCCCTGAACTGATGCTCGAAAAGTCCATCGCAAGCATTGGTTCATCCCTTTTCATTGGTCCTGTTACCTCTAATGACATAAGGATAATAGTTAAAGACATGAAAAACAAAAAGACACAGGATATTTACTCTATCAATCCTTTTGTTGTTAGGTCATGCTCTCAGTTTATCAGTGATCCCTTAGCTGAAATTATTAATACATGCATCCTTGAAGGACAGTTTCCTGCAAAACTGAAAGTGGCTAAAGTCATGCCAATATATAAAAGAGGAGACTTGAATGATATTAAAAATTATCGCCCAATCTCCATATTACCTACTTTTTCAAAAATATTTGAAATGGTATTGTCAGAGATTGCTTTCATTCCTCAATCAACACTCCATAATTACACCTAGCCAATTTGGCTTCCGAAGGGGTCTGTCAACTATTGATGCAATCAACCAATTGACTGAATATGTATATGATTCTTTTGATAGAGATGACACTTGTGGCTGCCTTCTGACAGACCTATCATTGGCATTCGACTCAGTGGATCATTCTATATTGCTGGGAAAATTGCAGTATTATGGCATCCGAGGTAGGTGTTTGCAGTTATTCAGGTCATATCTTGAAAGTCGTTTGCAGCAAGTACATTTGTGTGATAAATACAGTTCTCTTCAACTTATTAAACGTGGTGTGCCTCAGGGATCCATTCTTGGACCTATACTTTTTCTTGTATACATGAATGACCTTCCTGGTGCAATTTCGGTGGATCAATCAATCACGATTCTATTTGCTGATACATCCTTCCTTGTTAGGTGTAGTAAGGTCAAAAAAAAAAAAAGTCAAAAATCTCTATATTTATAAAAATACATCGAATTGTGTGTTTAAATAAATGGCGTCCTGATAAATCTTATAACTAAGAGTGTATATAAAAGCAAAATGCTCTTTCAAAATTAGGCACTAGAGTTAAATATTATAAAATTAACATCACATATTAAAATATAACAATACATTACAAATTAAAATCTAACAATACATTACAAATTAAAATCTAACAATACATTACAGATTAAAATAATAAAACACATTAAAGGCCAAGTGCAAAGAACAATGAGTCAATCACAATCATGATGACAGGAACTCGGCAACTGTATAGGGCTCGGTATCAAGAATACACTGTCGGACAGCTCTCCGAAAGCACGACGTACCCAACATTGCCTTCAAATTTGGTGGAAGCTTATTAAAATACTTAATGCACGAGTATGCTGGACTGCGTTCAGAGAGAGTGAGTCTATGCACAGGGAAATCAAAATCAAGTGACCTGGTGTTATATTTATGAATAGGTATATATTGATTGAACAATCTTCTATTTATATGTAGAAAGATTAAAGACTCAAAAATATGCAGGCCAGCCAAGGTGAGCAAGCCATGCTTCCGGAAAACCCCTCTGCACGACTCCCGCCAGCCCATGCCCAGGACTATAGGCAGCGCCCTCTTCTGAATCAAAAAAACCTTTTCAATGCCAACACAGCTGCCTCAAAAAATAACCCCAAATCTGAGGAGTGATTCGAAATTGGCATGATAGGACATGAGCAATGTTTTTGTGTCCAAGTAGTTCTTTAGAAAGCGTAGTAAATAACAGCAACTATTTAACTTACCACTCACATACTCAATCTCCTTTCCCCAACCAAGATGGCAATCAACAAAAATACCCAAGAATTTCGCCCCATCGGAAAGGGATACTTCTCCGGACAACAAATTAGCATGATCAGGAACCCAAGCAGATGATCGCTCAGTTCGAAACAGAACAAAGGCTGATTTATCTGGATTCAGCAAAATATTATTCTGTTCAAACCACCTAACAGCCACAGACAGGCCACGCCTACCGATCTCCATCAAGTCATCGACTGAAGGTGCCACCACCAAAATGTTCGTGTCATCAGCATAATTCACAACTGAGACAGTCTCTCTCGAAATGTCAGAGCTCAGGTCATTAATGTAACAGACGAAAAGAAAAGGGCCAAGCACACTACCCTGGGGTACCCCCACCGTCAGTGACCTATCATTGGACACATAGTCACGCCCATTTTTTTGAACAACAACTCTCTGTGTACGATCTCGCAAATATGACCGTATCCATTCCAAAGGAGGACCCCTAACTCCATAACATTCAAGCTTAAGAAGGAGGACAGAGTGATCTAAACTGTCAAAAGCTTTAGAGAGGTCCAAAAATGAGCCCAAAGCAACCTGGCCCCGCTCAAATCCCCCCACTATGACATTCAAAAAATCATACACAGCGGTGTTTATTGACTTTCCTGCTAAAAATCCATGTTGACTTTTACTCAGGAGACCCTGATTGGAGAAGAAATTCGTAAGCCGAGAGCACATTGCTTTTTCAAAAATCTTCGAGAAGGTGGACAGAATACTTATTGGTCTGTAGTTCTCGGGGAGAGCTGGGTCACCCTTTTTAAATAAAGGTTTTACCAAAGATAGTTTTAAGCTGCTGGGAAAAATACCTATACTGAAGGAGTTATTAATGATGTGACATAGCGGAGCCAAAAGTTCCTCCCTACACTCCCTGATGATACTTGCCGAAATCTCATCAACCCCCGAGCTCTTTTTATTCTTTAGACCTCTGATGATGTCAGAGACCTCAACGTTGGTGACTGGAACCAAAAAAAAAAGAGTTATTGTTGTATGGAATTGCCTGTATATGGTCTCTCCCCGGCATATTATAAAGTGATTGGGGGGCTGCATTCAAACAAAACTCAAACTCAAACTCAAAAAGCTTTATTGTCGAAGAAAATCTTATTGACAAAGCTGGAAAAAAAATTATCTCAATAAAAAGTGTACAATAAAAATCAGTATACTACAATCTTAAAGTAGATTAAAAGTACATATAATTAATTAGACAAACAAAAACATACATATACTACTAAGACCTATTTCAAATGAGGAGGCAGAGAGCACACACCAATACAAACAACAAACAAATAAAAATACTAAAATCTCTCATTGAAAAATTCAGATACCTCATAGTATGCTTTCTCAATTAGCAGTCTTTTAACTTCCCTTCTGAAAATTCTTTCTGACTCATTGATCTTTATATTTAAAGGAAGATGATTAAATAGTTTTCTGCTGTTAAAGATGGTGGAGTTCCTTACCAAAGTAGTTGATGGTATAGGTAGCGCAACGTTATGTGTTTGTCGAGTCCTGTAATTTCTTTCTTCAAATATAGTATTTTTGTACTTTTTATAAATAAGGCATACTGACTCAAGAATGAATAGGGATGGTAGGGTAAGAATTTTATTTAAAATAAAAAATGGTTTACACGAAACCCGTAACCCTAACTTATACATATACCTAATGGCTCTTTTTTGTAAAATGAAAACACTATTAAACAGTTGTCTTGAGCACACCCCCCAAAAACATACTCCATATCTAAGATGGGACTCTATTAATGCAAAGTAGCTATTTCTCACTATAGATGGATCTAATTCCCTAGCTAAAACTCGAAGGGCAAAACAATTTGAGCTTAACTTAGAATTTAATTGGCTTATGTGGGTTTCAAATTTAAGTTTACTATCTAAGTAAATACCCAGGAATCTGTTCTCTGATAAATTGCTAACCACAATGTCTTCTAAATATACATCATTTAGGTTGCACCTAAAGTTCATAATACTAGTCTTCGAAATATTGAGAGTTAATTGATTTGCGTCACACCATTGTTTTACTAGAATTGTCATTATTCAGAGTATCATTAAGACTAGCGGAGTTGGTATCATGCCATAAAATGGTTGCATCATCTGCAAACACTGTAAATTTTCCTTTAATATTTAATTTTGTTAAGTCATTTACATAAACTAGAAATAAAATTGGTCCCAGAACAGATCCCTGAGGCACACCATAACTCATTTCCCCTCGTTCAGATGGCATCCCATTAAACGAGACACTCTGAACTCTACCCGAGAGATATGATTCAAACCACCTAAGTGCTGTCCCTCTAAAACCGTAAGATTGGAGCTTCCACAGCAGTATCTGGTGGTTAACGCAGTCAAATGCTTTTGACAAATCACAAAACACTGCTGCAGCCATCCCACCATCATTCAGTCCCAAATATAATGTCTCCAAAAAAGCAAAAACTGCGTCAGATGTACCCTTAGCAGATTGGAAGCCAAACTGTTCCGAACTAAGAATGTTATGTCTGGCGAGGAATGAAATTACCCTTTTCTTAACAATTTTTTCGATAATTTTAGACAGAGTAGGGAGCAATGCTACTGGTCTGTAATTTGAGGGGCTCTCTGCATCACCACCCTTGAAAAATGGCAAAATTGTAGCAATTTTTAAGCAGGAAGGAAAAGTTCCAGAGCAAAAGGATTCATTTATAACTTCCACCAAACCTGTAAAACTGACTCAGGTAACCTTAGAAATAATCTAATTGAAATCTCATCCCATCCTGCTGCTTTATTATTTCCAATCTCTGCAAAAATACTCTTCAACTCGTAAATGTCTGTTGGAGCAAGGAAAAAAGAATCTGTTACACTAGTATATTCAAAAAAATGTTTATAGTCTAAAGTTGCATTGATTTTGCTGGACAGATTGTATGCAATAGAGCAGTAAAATTTATTTAATTCATTGCTTGATAATTTTGTATTTATGACTTTTGGTAACTTGTTTTTTCCCCTTAGTTCATTTACAATCTTCCAAGATTCTCGCTGTACATTTTTGGAATTTCCAATCCTATCTCTGTAGTATGAAGATTTAGCAACCATTACAACATTAACCATATAATCACTTAAAGTTTTACATATTTGTTGTGGTGTACCAGGAATTCCAATGTCATTCCTTCCCACAGATTTACCTGTTACCTCGCTCACAACCTGCCAAGAGCACTTCGACCTATTATATCCTATAAGGATCAACAATTGGATGATTTTATGGGCGTAATTTTGGAAGAGGCAAGGATGTGGTTCCCTACCAATCAGTTATTTTTGAATCAGACCAAAACAAAACGTCTGAATTTCCGCCTGAGAAGTGGTGCACAGGAGAATAATCCAAAATTTTTGGGCATACATCTTGATTGTTCCCTGAGTTGGCAAGAGCAAATTAGTGTATTATGTGGTAGTTTATCATCAGCTGTGTATGCTATTAGGAAGATCAGATTTACTGCTGGGCAACAGGCAACACTTACTACCTATCATGCGCTTTTCCGCTCAATAATGACAAATGGTATCCTTGCATGGGGAAATGCTGCCAATGTTTATGTTCAGAAGGTGTTTTTAAAGCAAAAGAATGCAGTTAGGGTTATTGCGAATATATCAACTGACAGTTGCAAACCTTTTTTTAAATCACTTAAAATCAATACCCTCTATAGCCAGATGATATATGAGAATGTATGTTACATAAAGAAACACAGCAATCTATATTCCACCCACTCAAACATTCATCAACATGATACCCGACTCAAAAAAAATATTGTGAAACCCTAATCTAAGCTACAGAAGACTGCCAATTTTGGCATAGATGCCTATAACTTGCTTCCTCTGGCCTTCCGTGAACTCTACTTTATTATTTAATTTATTTCAATCACGTCTTAAGAGGTATTTATTAGCATTAGCACCTTACTCGATTGATGAGTTTAAAGATGCCTTGAGAGAAAGCAGGAATGTGAGCATTCTTCTGCCTCGGAACAGCTAGTATATTATGTTTTTTTTCTGATGCTTGTTACTTGTATGTAAGATTTAATTAATGTAATGTGACTATTGTTTGTTTTTTATTTTTTTAGATTTTCTTATTAGGATTAAGGTTTTATAAATATCATATATACATATACATTTCAAACACTTGACTTATCTATGAAAATGTATATTTTCTTAAGATTAATAAAATGATTTGACTTTGATTTGATACTCCACGAAGCCCTAACGAATTTGGAGAATATGAATCGAGAAGAGGCATTCTGTTTTTTTTTGTGCTGAATAGTGTCTGTATATATTTTTTTATGATGTTTTATGATTTCCTTTAGAATATTTGAAGACTTGTTCCATTGAAGTTCTGATAGGAGCTTTAAGATTTCATGTATCTGCTTCAATTCATTGTCATACCACTGAACATAATTAGAATGATTATTTTTGTTAATCCTTCTACCTATAAAGGGGAAAAGAATCTCTATTCCCTTAGTAAGAACCTCGATGAACCTACCAAACTTACCCTCTACACTCACAATATCATCCACATGCACAAAACTCCAAACTTGGTTTTCCAAATAGGCATACAGTTGATTCATACCTCTTTTTGAAATTGGTCTAGAGCAGAAAAAGCAATACACAGGGGCTCCACGGCTCATCCTGACAGTCAGATTAATTTAACGCAAGTGTACATTTTATTTTCATATTCAATACAATTTATGATGGTACTAAAAAACGTCCAATAAGAATAGTTCTCGAATCCACTGAAGATGCAGCAAAAATCCTGAGAAATAAGACAAAACTAACAGACAAAGAGGTAATATTAAATATGATCAGACTAGAGCACAACTACAATTTCTAAGGGAAGTGCAAAAGGAGTTAGAAGACCGTAAGAAGGAGGAGCCATCTCTTATCATAAAGTATTTTAGTGGCATCCCAAAAATTATAAAACCTAAAACTACTCCAAAAAACTAAGTAATGAATACTCTACCATCTCTTTTTTCTACACTAACATAGGATCACTTGTTGCAAAGTTTGATGAGCTCTTAGTAGAAATAAAATGTAACAGTCCGGATATAGTACTTCTCACTGAAACTTGGCTACAAGCTGATATTACTGATGCAATGGTTACAATACCTGGTTACTCACTTTTTAGAGAAGATAGAAATGCAATAAGAGAAGATGGCAAAACAAAAAGGGGTGGAGGAGTTTGCATTTACATAAAAAGCACTATTCAGGGGCACAGAGTGGCATGTTCAAGGGTAGACAACCAACTCAGAGATATCAGCGAGTTGGACTCTGTATGGGTAAACCTCAAGATATCATCACTTGACCTGCTGCTGGGATGTATATACAGACCACCGTCCTGCTCAACTACTGACAACGTAAAATTTTGTGAGGCACTGGGAAGAGTGAGCGAGAGAGAAATATCCAAAATGATCTTTGGGGATTTTAATTACCCAGAGATTGATTGGCGAACCAAACAAGTAACACAGGCGAGTCATGCTGCAGAGGAATTCCTGTTTACCTATCATGACACCAGCCTATATCAGCTTATAGACTTTCCGACAAGACATCGACTAGACACCAATCCATCTCTCCTAGACTTGCTGTTGGTATCTGATGAAAAATTGGTTACAGACATTACTTCACAGCCACCAGTCGGAAAGAGTGACCATGTGGTTATTCTGGCCCACATCCAAGTGTGCCTGGATTTTAAACCAATAATCAAGGAAAAACACAAAAATTACTGGAAAGCTGACTACGAGCAAATTAACAGATACATTTCTGAGCACTTGGGTGATCTTGGAAGGGAAGGCTGCTATGAAGACTTTGAGGCAGTGGTATTGCATGTAGACACACATCATGTCCCCCTACAACAACATAAAAAGGTGTCAAAGAAGCCATGGGTCACAGAACAACATATTAAACTAATAAACAAAAAGAGAACACTCTGGCACCGTTTCAAGTCTAGCAAGGATGAGCAAGAGAAAAACAGATATCAAATCTTGTACAATAGTCTAAGGAATGACATAACTCAACACCTTCGAGAAGCGCGAGTGCAGTACGAGAACAACCTAGTCAACCAAGGACCGAAAAAATTTTACCAGTACTTAAACAACTCACTGGAATCAAGGCATGTAAACTTTGCACTATCCAATAGCAATGGTGAGACAGTAACTGACCCCTACAAGATTTCGGAGATATTTGCTGAACAGTTTTTCACAGTCTATGTCAAAGAGAACAACGGTTCACTCCCTGCATTAACACCTGAAACTAATTCAATAGTCTCGATAACAGACATTCACTTTACTGAGGAAAAGGTTGAAAAAGCCCTTGGTCACCTAAAATTGCAAGCAAGCCCTGGTCCTGATGGTGTTTCGCCAGTGCTGCTGAAGAACTGTAAGTCAGCATTAAGCAGACTACTGTCCCAAATTATGAATAGCTCTATGCAAACCTCAGAACTGGCCCCTAGCTGGAAGAAAGCTATTGTTATTCCTATATATAAGAAAGGAAATAAGTGCCTGGCCAGTAATTACCGTCCTATTAGCTTGACATCAATCCCCTGCAAAGTAATGGAAAAGATCATCGCTTGGGAACTAACAGAATTCCTAATGACCAACCACCAAAACCTCCTGGCAAATCAGCATGGTTTCTTGCCTCGACGCTCTGTTAGTTCCAACCTTGTTGCTAATTTGGAACTGTGGACCAAAGCGCAGGATGCTGGATATCCAGTAGACATAATATATCTGGACTTTGAAAAAGCCTTTGACACAGTGCCATTTGCAAGACTAATTTCAAAATTGCAGCACTATGGCGTGAGAGGAAAACTGCTGGAGTGGATCAGGCAGTACATAACTGGTCGGACATTTCAAGTCCGGGTAAATGGGTGCCTGTCTTCAAACTACAAAGTGCTAAGTGGTGTGCCTCAGGGTTCAGTTCTGGGCCCCCTGCTGTTCTTGGTATATGTGTCCGACCTATCAGAGAAAATGATGTGCAATGTGAGTATGTTCGCCGACGACACAAAAATCTTCTGTGATCCAACCATAGAGCATGGAGATCTGGTAGAAGACCTAGCCAAGCTGGAAAGTTGGACAAATGACTGGTTGTTACGTCTTAACACCGACAAATGTACAACACTGCATATAGGCTATAATAACCCAAGACTGGAGTACAGCATTAATGGCACTACGTTAATATCCGTGGGTGAACAGAATGACCTGGGCGTAACCCTATCGGAATGCTTGAAATGGGAGAGTCAGGTGGCAAAGGTGGTAAAACGAGCCAACATGCTGGTATACATGATTCGCCGTGCATTCCGTGAGATGTCCCAGGAAACCCTGCTACAAGCATATAAGACCTACATTAGACCAATTTTAGAACACGCTGTGGTGGCATGGTCCCCATACTTTCGCAAGGATATAGACCTTTTGGAGCGAGTACAAAGACGTGCAACTAAGATCCCACCAACCCTAAGGAATCTTCCTTACGAAGAGAGGTTAAAACGTCTTGGTTTGACAACATTGGAGGAGAGACGGAGCCGGGGAGATCTCATAGAATGCTATAAAGTAATACATGGCCACTACTCTTGTGAGATAGATTTTTTCCATCGAAACACTAATACCAATTTAAGGGGACATTGCCTAAAACTGTGTTCAGAGAGGTGTCATAGACTCTCAAGAAAAGAGTTTATTACAAACCGTGTGGTGACCCAATGGAATAGCTTGCCCGAGGACATTGTGACCGCACCCAGTGTGAATAGTTTTAAAAACAGACTAGACAGTTTTCTAAAACGCTAACTATAAAAGTGCAATAAAAACCAAAGCATGTGTAAATAGTGTATATATTAAAGAAATGTGCAGTCTTACCGGCTTTGCCGTCTACTGCCTGACTTTATTAATAATAATTAATAATAATAATAATATTTCTAGAATTAGTTTGGTAAATGATAAAATTGATAAATTTTCATAATTTCTTCGAACCATCACCTGCCCAATTCCACTAATTAGCAAAATTCTCGGCTTTTAGAGCACACTTCTTTTTAGATACTAAGCTTTTTTTAAAATGTTTCTGAAGTCATTAATCTGTTTCATTAGGAAGTTTAAGCTACTCATTTTCTTTTTGGTGTTAATTGTTTTTTATACGTAGTATATTATTATTCATGTAATGTCAAAAAAATCTGACTAATAAAAAAACTCTGATATGTAATAAAAAAAACATTTCACATGATTGCTTGTTTTTTCTGTATATAGATTTAGAAAGTTTTTCAAAAAACTAAAAGTGTCCTATTAACAATTATTTTTTATTACTCTTCATATAACCCTGTAGATTGAGCTAACATATGAGAAAAGACCCTATTCAAAACTCCAAAATGCTACCTTAATAGTTATGCTGTTTCATTTTGTTATAGAATGAACAAAGTGCTTAAAACTTCCCACGAAATGCCTACATTTGATCAGTATCTTTTTTATGCTTGTTTTTACTTTTACAAAGAAAATACTGCAATTAAGAATATATTTATTTTAAAAAATAATAAATAAATAAAAAAAAATAAAATAAATATGATTATACAAATACCTTTCAATGCGGATCTGCTCACAACACCTGCAGAACTACTCCCTACTACCAAATTGGAGCTTCCCCCATGGCTGACGCTCCTTAGGTGACCTCTGGGCTGATTTGGGCTCCTGGAAGTTCCAGCAACACCTAAAGCGACATCAGGAAAAGTATAAGTTATGCCTCCTAATGAATAGTTGCTGGCAGATGGCATTGAATTTATGTTTTGAGTTTGATGTGTGTGATGTGTCTCTTGCACTCCTACATTGGTTCTTTCTGGTCCAGAATTGAAGTTTGACATTTTGGAAAGCCTGCAACAAATAGTATTTACAGGAGTAATCATAACATCTTACTTATTTTATTATACTAATTATCAATCTGTCTCGCAAAAATCTTACTTGGCTCTAGTTATATAGATCCATGCTTATTATGATAATTTTCCTACCTGCCCTTAATGCATGGGAGAGTTCGACCATTAAATGAGAAATAGCTGGATTTATTACAGCAGTTGTACTTTATAAGGGATTTAAATACATATAACATGAATCCTAAATTGTTAGTTAGCTGGATTTCAACCACCAATTGATCTAGAGATGTTCGTATTTGAGAAAGTAGAGTTTTAAACAACATCATGAGAGTTTGTGTAAATAAGCCAGATTATTTTTGTTATAAATGTGAAGTGACTTTTTGTGAAACAAAAACGTACTCTTAGCCCTTTAACAAAAAAGGCTTATCATTTGTATTTTGGCTGCAAAATTAGACAACAAGTATAAAAATTGGACTGCCCGTAACTGTAGGAACAAATGTGCGTCCAACATTTACGGCTGGCAAAGGGGAAAAAAGGGTAAGATGCTCTTCGCTGTTCCTATGATCTGGCGAGAAGCGAAAGGCGACCATGTTACTGACTGTTACTTTTGCTTGGAACCTCCCATCAAAAAAAAGTTTTACGGAGAAAAAAAGGTCTGCAATACAGTATCCAAATTTACAATCCGTCATAGGCCCGGTGTCTCATAGTGCTGAATTGCCTGTACCTAATCCACCTCCAGTCTTTTGAGCCAGGAAAGAAAAATGTAACCAGTACACCATTAGTTTCCCCTGAAAAGATTTTACTACCGCCACTTCATATAAAATTGGGACTTATGAAAAACTTTATGGATACCATGGATAAAGGTTTAGCATTATTAGTCTTGATTATTCGAACAAGGCTGTGCTTTCTGTTATTTAAAAGAAAATTGTTACCTGTATTTTGTATGTTCGTTGTATCAGCGGCGACTATTCAGGTGAAGTAGGTGAACTGCTACTTCACCAGGCAAAATAAACAAGCAAACATCTAACTATATTTGTTATATATTATATTTTTACATTCATTTATTCACCTAATTGGCAAAAAATAAATTGTACATCTCGAATAAATATTTTACTTGACCGTTGGCAGCATGTCTTTTTAAAACTTTCAATTGAACTTTATTATAACAACTATAACAGTAGCACAAACCGCTTCGACTTTGCTGGAGGTGCTATGTTTAGTTTACGATTTTCCTACTACGTTGCCATTGCAACGCGTTCGCGATGACGTCGAGCACATGGAAGAATAATGTTAACCAGCGCCATACAACGCTCTCGGTGAATTACTAACGCAGTACACTACACCCACGTGTCGTTTAGTTTGGGGTGGTTGTTCACTTTTATTTTTGTGGATTTCGCTGCAACCTTCCTTTGCAGTTTACTTGACTATTTTGTGTTATATTTATTTATGGTGTTGTTACAGCTTTATTTGGTGTTGAGTTTATTAATTTACATTACTGATGAAACCGATCACGGATGTGGTTTGCATTTTGTTGGAAACTAGATTTAATCCATGGAAGGAACAAGATCAGAGTTTTAATCATCATCCTGATTTTCGGCATACAAATGGTTATGTAATAGTCAAATATAAACATTGTTTTGCTGGCCTTGTTTACTAGGTTCCAATAAATATTCAGTGTGGAATAAGGAAGGATTTGCAGGTATGTTAAATATATGAAGGTCTTTACATAAACATGAAGACTCGGCAGAGCATTTAAAATGCGAATTAATGCTAAAAACATTTGTAAAAAATCAAAGCACTATAGCTGACAAAGAAAATGCTAAACTACATAAAATACATTTTAACAAAAACGTCTGATTAAATAGACTATTTATGTGCTAGTTAATTGACGCATTTTATAACTTGCAAAATAAGAGTTAGTCTTTTGCGGCCATGATGAGAGCAGCGAGTCAATCAATAGGGGGAATTTTAAAAAGCTTTTAGTTTTATTAATATTGAGAAGTTCCAAGAACTAAAAGATCATCACAAAAAAATTAAAAATGTTTTTACTGGTGACTCGAAAACTATTTAAAACGAAATAATTAATTATTAATTGAATGCATTTCTGATTATTTAAATAATCATGTAAAAAATAAAATAATGAACACACAGATTTTTTCTGTGCAAGTGGATGACAGCACTGATATTACGCAAACCTCCCAGTGCTCAATAATTTTAAGATACGTTAATTCAGAAGGTTCAGTAGTCGAGAGATTTTATAATGTCAGCTCCGATAGAACGTCGGAGAATTTATATTTTCTATTGGATCAAATTTTGGATCAATTTGACTATAAAGATAAATTAATAGGGCAATGTTTTGATGGAGCAAGTGTGATGTCTGGCCATCTAAAAGGCAAGTCATTGTCTTGCGCATCGTCTTAACCTCATGATGAAGCAAAGTTTAAAAATATTTCTAAATATCAACATTTTTTTTGCAAGTCTTAGTGGTATTCCCTTATTTTTCATCACTCAGCCAAACGAATGTATACTCTTACATCTGCATCTACGAGGCGTATACCAACAATTACAGAAACTCGTTGGTCTTCAAATTCGAAGTTAGTAAATGTGACTGTTCAAGACTGGAATAAATTAAAAGACGCCTTTGAAACTGCGACAAATCTGATGAAAATCAATCAGGCTTGCGAAAGTATTTTTAGGTGAGATGAACGATTTTGAATTCACGTTTCTAGCATTAGTGTTTAATTACATTTTTTCAATCACGGACATACGCTCTGTAAAAAAAAGAAATGAACATTTTTTTAATACCAAAAAAGTCTTCTTAAATTCTGACCTGACAAAGCAGCAGCGAGCACTTGAAGCGGCAGCTAAAGAAGATATGAAATGAAGGCTCGAAAATGGCGAAAGAGACCTTCACATTAATTACTATATGGGCATACCAAGGGTTGTGCCAAAAAACGCCAATCGGCAGCCAAGAGCTCCTCACAATTAAGGCACTTTAATAATTTATCAGTGTTCTATCAAAATGTCCGGGGACTTAGAACGAAGCTAAGCTACCTTCTGGAAACTATTCCAACATCTGAGCATGACATTATCATCCTGACAGAGACATGGTTGAACAGCAACTTTTATGACTCTGAATTACACTTCGAGGGCTTTAATGTTTATAGAAGATATCGTTCATCTGCCAGCAGTACTTGCACCCGTGGAGGTGGTGTGTTGATTGCCGTTAAAAAGACTATTATCAGCAAATGTTTGCCATCTTCACCGGACATTGAGCAACTTTTTGTGTTACTAGAAGCTGGCAAAAGTAAGCTACTAGTATGTACAGCATACTGTCCTCCGAAGTCACCTGCTGAAACATATGTACTATTTAGTAGTAGCCTTGATGCAATTACCGAGGATTTGGATGCTGATGTGTATATTGCTCGTGACTTCAACCTCCCTCACTGCGAGTGGGGAAAACTTGATATGGGTTCTACTGCTGAGGCTGGTCTAGGTGCCCCTCCGGCTGAGGTGGATTCAATACTTGTCATGTCAAACTTGTGCTCCTATCATAACTTATACCAGTGTAATACAAATAAGAATTCTTTGGAGTCAATCTTGGACCTTATATTGGGAACCGACCCAAACATTCGGGTGAGGGTGTCTGATGCACCCCTTGTACCTTCCGATGGCTACCATCCACCACTGGTTTTCGATGTCAGATTGCCAAATGTAAACAATGAAAATGAGTTAATTGGTTAATTGGAAGACTATTACAGGGACTTTGATTCAACTGATTATCCTGGTTTTATTGATTTTTTGAGTCATATCAACTGGGATGGCCTACTTGCCGATAAACCCTTGGATGTTTTGCTTGACATATTTTATGATGTACTTTGTTTGGCAGTTGATGTTTATGTGCCTCTTAAAAGGTTTTCTAAAAGGAACTTTCCCAGATGGTTTGATCATAACCTTAAAAATATTGTGATCCAGAAAAAGAGTGCTCATAGGCAGTTTCAGATTACTCGTCTTCATTCGGACTACTTAGAGTTTTCTAGACTCAGAGCAGAGTGCAAGAGACTAACCAGGTTGGCTTATAGGGATTATATATACAATGTTGAATCGGCCTTAAGAACAAATGTTCGCAAATTTTGGACTACAACTCTAGGAGGAAGGTGCCTGGTATACCTGGTGAACTCACTTATAATGATAGAAAGAGCAGCTCTGGAATTGAAATTGCAACCTCTTTGCTGACTTTTTTTCAAGTACTTACTCCAGCAACTCGGGTGATGTATCTAACATTGTTTTACCTCCTTATAATTATAATAACAATATATTTTCCCTTAATATATGCATTTCAGATGTTTATACTAGATTAAATAATCTGGATGTCCGTAAGGGCCCTGGACCTGATGGAATCCCTCCATGTTTACTTAAACATTGTAGTTTTATCTTAGCCAGACCCCTTTGCTTTATCTTTAATCTATCACTTAGTTCTGGCTGCTTTCCTTCTCGTTGGAAGATTAGTTTTCTTACCCCTATTTACAAATCAGGTGACCGGTCAAGTGTTACAAACTATAGACCCATAAGCATTTTGAGCACTATCCCTAAATTGTTTGAGACTTTTGTTTGTGACCACCTTTCTTCCATACTGGGTAAGGACTTGATCAACCAACAGTATGGGTTCCGCCCGGGGTCTTCGACTGAGCTCAATCTGCTCACTTACAGTAATTATTTGTTGAAGGCCTTGGAGAGTGGGTGTCAGGTTCATCCATTTACACTGACTTCTCCAAGGCTTTCGATCGCGTTAATCATAAAATATTGATTCACAAACTGAGGGCTCTGGGTGTCGGTGGTTCTCTTTTGGAGTGGTTAAATAGCTACTTGACTGGTCGCCTTCAGCGGGTTCGCGTTCAGGGTTACACATCTAAAGATATTGAAGTTCAATCCGGTGTTCCACAGGGATCCCATCTGGGGCCCCTGTTATTTAATGTTTTTATCAATGATATTCAAGAATGTTTTCACTTTGGTAACTTTGTTCTTTTTGCAGATGACCTTAAACTCTTTCTAAAGGTGCTTAATAGGGATCATTGTGAACAGCTTCAGTCTGACCTAAATAGATTTGTCGCGTGGTGCGGTGCCAATTGTATGGACTTAAACGTTTCTAAGTGCCACTGGATTGTCTTTGGGCATGGGAAAAACATAACTAACTTTCCTTACACCATCAAGGATGTTCCATTGAGCTCTGTATCACAGATAAAAGACCTTGGAGTTGTTTTTGATAACCAGCTCTCCTTTGTTCACCATGTGATGTTTATCACAAGCAAATCACTGCAAATGTTGGGTTATGTCAGGAGATGCTGCCATGACTTTCACAATCTACAAGCCATCAGAACTTTGTATTGTGCCCTTATCAGACCTCATCTTGAATATGCATCATCTGTATGGTCACCTTGTTATCAAGTACATATAAACGCCATTGAGAGAGTTCAAAGGTCATTTCTTAGATTTTTAGCATTCAAATCTGGCCAGCCCCAAGTTCTGAGTTACAATATTCTGCAGCAGGAATATCATCTTAATTCACTATCATCACGTAGAACATCGCACGACCTTAAGCTGTTTTATAAAATTTTGAACGGCACCGTGATGTGCCCATCCTTACTAAATGAAATAGGTCTTCACGTACCTTCTAGGTTAACCCGTTCCGCGTGGCCATTCTGGGTACCTTTTCACCGAACTAACTATGGCCAGAACTCTTATTTAACTAGATGTTCAAATGAGCACTCTTCTTCTTTGGACTTTTTTAATTCCCGCACAGTCTTTCTAAAAGAATTGAATCGTCTTAATTTGTAATATAGACTTTGTGATTGTATTTTGTTTCTCTGTTCAAATGTGATAAAGTGACTAACTGTTAATGTGTGTATTAATTTGCATTTTGTAATATGTATATAATCTAAACATTTTTTCTTTGTAATGGGCTATATGCCCGTGGGAATATATAAATCTTAATATGTTTCAATTGAACTCATTTCCCAATGCATCTGGCAATATTCTCGATTTGGTGTTTAGCAGTAATTCAAACGTAAAAATTGATCGTTCAAAAGAACCTATAACAGTTTGTGATACTTACCACCCAGCTCTTGACCTAGAGATTCCAATACCAAACAGAATAAATGAATTAGAATTTAACTATCTTTACAGTGACTTTCAGAACTGTGATTATGGGAATATAATGTTTTTTCTGTCTTGTATTGACTGGATCTCTTTAATGGACAAGACCGATGTAAATAAAACAATAGATAATTTCTATAACTGCTTAAACCTTTCTATTGATCTATATGTACCTAAAGTTAAAACAAAAAATAAAAAGTTCCCCAAATGGTTCAGCCCAGAACTTAAAGAATTAATCTTTGAAAAAAAGAAGGCTCACAAAAAATTTATAATATCAAAATCTATTGCTGATTACTCATGTTTTTCTGAATTGCGCAAATCATGTAGGCGGGCATATCAGGGTGCATATAGCGAGTATATATCATGTGTGGAAAATGCCATATCTCGTGACAGCAGGGCCTTCTGGAAATATGCTAACACCAAAACTTCCAAATTCTCTCTTCCTAGTGCTATGTGGTACAATGATCGTACTGCTGACAACTCACAAGACATAACAGAATTATTCAGGGTGTTTTTCTCTTCAGTTTACTCTACTGATCAAAATAATCAGGAGATCTTTAACTATCAGCAATCGGTCAACTTGGGCTTTATTCATATTGAACCTATAGACGTTTTTAATTCCATTTCTTGTTTAAGTGAAACACTGGGTACAGGCCCAGATGGCATTCCTGCAATATTTATAAAGAGCTGTCAGTGTCTGCTATCTACAGTGTTGGCTGAAATATTCAATTTATCAATATTGACAGGAGTCTTTCCTGAACTATGGAAAACGACATATTTAACGCCGGTCTTCAAAAATGGAGATAGATCGAATGTGGAGAACTACCAGGGTATTTCTAAATTTAGCATATTTTCCAAGCTTTTTGAAGGGTTGGTTTTTCAAAAGGTGTCTCCCCTTTTTGGACAGATCTTTACAACTTCCCAGCATGGGTTTATTTCAGGTCACAAACCTGCTCGTGTACGAGGACTACCTGTTGAGGGCCTTGGAGGAGAGGTGGCAGGTTGATGCCATTTATACCGACTTCTCCAAGGCCTTTGACAAGGTGGATCATCGACGTCTCTTAAGTAAGCTATGTGGGCTGGGTATCCACGGGGTCTTTCTGCGCTGGATTGGTAGCTACCTTTCAAACAGGAAACAAAGAATAAAAATAAATGATTGTGAGTCATCCGATATCCTCGTCACATCTGGTGTACCCCAGGGTGCTCACTTGGCCCCATTTCTCTTTAACTGCTTTGTCAATGATATTGGTGAATCCATAACTTTTGCCAGGTATCTGTTATATGCAGATGACTTAAAAATCTACAGAACCGTTGCAAACGGGGAGGATTGTGAGGGTATCCAGAGGGACTTGAATCAATTTACAAATTGGTGTACTTTTAACTTCATGCACCTTAACTTTAAAAAATGCTCAGTTATTACTTTTCACAGAAGGCCTGTCTGTGGTTGTTTGTGGTATGACTACACACTGAATGGTAATGTCGTTGCCCGGGTCAATGAGATAAAAGATCTTGGAGTCCTGTTTGACAGGGGCCTTCGTTTTGACTCACATATAGATACAATAACTATCAAAAGTTTGAAACTTCTTGGCTTTATGAGAAGAACCCTTGAAAATTTTCGAAATTTAAAATGCTACAAGATACTTTACTGTTCTATAATACGTTCAGTACTGGAGTATGCATCTCCAATCTGGTCACCACACTATGAGATGTACAAAGAAAAAATAGAAAGAATACAAAAACGCTTTTTTGGCCTTGTAGCATTCAAAACCGGTATTCAGCGGGATCTCATTAATTATGAAGAAATAGGTAAATCACTAAATTTACTACCATTGTCTATTAGACGAGTTTTTCTCGACCTTACACTCTTCTACAAAATCTTACATTCCGCTGTGGATGCTCCTGAGCTGCTTGATATGATTGGCCTATCGGTCCCTCAGAGAACTGTCAGAAATCACAACTTATTTAATGTTTCATATCACCGTACTAACTATGGATACAATGGGCCCCTGTCACGTATGTGTCGGGAAATGAATGAATATAATATTGATATATTTAACATATCACTAGATAGCTTTAAAACTAAAATTAAGAGAATGTTAAATAGCAATTACTCAAAAGCATAGAGTCTGAGATACCTAAGATAGTGGACCAAAGTATTATACCTGGGTTGATTAATGTGAAAATAACATATGAGTGTTAGTAATTTATTTGTTAGTATTGTCTACGGACAAAAAGACTGATAGGCTACTGTGTATTTATTTATTTGATTTGTATAAAAATGGATTGATGTTTGTATCTATGCAAATTTGTAATATCCGTAAATAAACTATTATTATTATTATTATTATTATTAAAAAAAAATAAATAAAATACCATGTTTGATAAAGCAAATTCTATTACAGAAATAAATCATTACAAACGTGAGCTTGCTAAGCTTTCACCCGAAGAACTTAGGGCTAAGTATAGAACCCTTTTTTATGAAATATTGGACCATATAAATGACACTAGGCTTTCAAGACTGTGAAAAACTTACATTTTTATGTTTGGCCAATTCTGCTAAATTTTCTGAATATAGTTTAAATTTTCTGACTGGCCCGTTTGAAAATTTTTTACAATTATATGAGGAAATATTTTCAAAGTCAACGACTTATAAATGAGCTTGGTCTTATATTTGCCAATGACAGTAATTGGAATATATCGCTGCAAGAGCAAGCGAAAAAAATGACCACCAATTGATCGAGAGATGTTCGTATTTGAGAAAGTAGAGAGTTTTAAACATCATGAGAGTTTGTGTAAATAAGCCAGATTATTTTTGTTATTAATGTGAAGTGACTTTTTGTGAAACAAAAACGTACTCTTAGCCCTTTAACAAAAAAGGCTTATCATTTGTATTTTGGCTGCAAAATTAGGAACAAATGTGCGTCCAACATTTACGGCTGGCAAAGGGGAAAAAAGGGTAAGATGCTCTTCGCTGTTCCTATAATCTGGCGAGAAGCGAAAGGCGACCATGTTACTGACTGTTACTTTTGCTTGGAACCTCCCATCAAAAAAAAAGGTCTGCAATACAGTATCCAAATTTACAATCCGTCATAGGCCCGGTGTCTCATAGTGCTGAATTGCCTGTACCTAATCCACCTCCAGTCTTTTGAGCCAGGAGAGAAAAATGTAACCAGTACACCATTAGTTTCCCCTGAAAAGATTTTACTACCGCCACTTCATATAAAATTGGGACTTATGAAAAACTTTATGAAGACCATGGATAAAGGTTTAGCATTATTAGTCTTGATTATTCGAACAAGGCTGTGCTTTCTGTTATTTAAAAGAAAATTGTTACCTGTATTTTGTATGTTCGTTGTATCAGCGGCGTCTATTCAGGTGAAGTAGGTGAACTGCTACTTCACCAGGCAAAATAAACAAGCAAACATCTAACTATATTTGTTATATATTATATTTTTACATTTATTTATTCACCTAATTGGCAAAAAATAAATTGTACATCTCGAATAAATATTTTACTTGACCGTTGGCAGCATGTCTTTTTAAAACTTTCAATTGAACTTTATTATAACAACTATAACAGTAGCACAAACCGCTTTGACTTTGCTGGAGGTGCTATGTTTAGTTTACGATTTTCCTACTACGTTGCCATTGCAACGCGTTCGCGTTGACGTCGAGCACGTGGAAGAATAATGTTAACCAGCGCCATACAACGCTCTCGGTGAATTACTAACGCAGTACACTACACCCACGTGTCGTTTAGTTTGGGGTGGTTGTTCACTTTTATTTTTGTGGATTTCGCTGCAACCGGTTAGTTCCTTTGCAGTTTACTTGACTATTTTGTGTTATATTTATTTATGGTGTTGTTACAGCTTTATTTGGTGTTGGGTTTATTAATTTACATTATTGATGAAACCGATCACGGATGTGGTTTGCATTTTGTTGGAAACTAGATTTAATCCATGGAAGGAACAAGATCAGAGTTTTAATCATCATCCTGATTTTCGGCATACAAATGGTTATGTAATAGTCAAATATAAACATTGTTTTGCTGGCCTTGTTTACTAGGTTCCAATAAATATTCAGTGTGGAATAAGGAAGGATTTGCAGGTATGTTAAATATATGAAGGTCTTTACATAAACATGAAGACTCGGCAGAGCATTTAAAATGCGAATTAATGCTAAAAACATTTGTAAAAAATCAAAGCACTATAGCTGACAAAGAAAATGCTAAACTACATAAAATACATTTTAACAAAAACGTCTGATTAAATAGACTATTTATGTGCTAGTTAATTGACGCATTTTGTAACTTGCAAAATAAGAGTTAGTCTTTTGCGGCCATGATGAGAGCAGCGAGTCAATCAATAGGGGGAATTTTAAAAAGCTTTTAGTTTTATTAATATTGAGAAGTTCCAAGAACTAAAAGATCATCACAAAAAAATTAAAAATGTTTTTACTGGTGACTCGAAAACTATTTAAAACGAAATAATTAATTATTAATTGAATGCATTTCTGATTATTTAAATAATCATGTAAAAAATAAAATAATGAACACACAGTTTTTTTCTGTGCAAGTGGATGACAGCACTGATATTACGCAAACCTCCCAGTGCTCCATAATTTTAAGATACGTTAATTCAGAACGTTCAGTAGTCGAGAGATTTTATAATGTCAGCTCCGATAGAACGTCGGAGAATTTATATTTTCTATTGGATCAAATTTTGGACCAATTTGACTATAAAGATAAATTAATAGGGCAATGTTTTGATGGAGCAAGTGTGATGTCTGGCCATCTAAAAGGCAAGTCATTGTCTTGCGCATCGTCTTAACCTCATGATGAAGCAAAGTTTAAAAATATTTCTAAATATCAACATTTTTTTTGCAAGTCTTAGTGGTATTCCCTTATTTTTCATCACTCAGCCAAACGAATGTATACTCTTACATCTGCATCTACGAGGCGTATACCAACAATTACAGAAACTCGTTGGTCTTCAAATTCGAAGTTAGTAAATGTGACTGTTCAAGACTGGAATAAATTAAAAGACGCCTTTGAAACTGCGACAAATCTGATGAAAATCAATCAGGCTTGCGAAAGTATTTTTAGGTGAGATGAACGATTTTGAATTCACGTTTCTAGCATTAGTGTTTAATTACATTTTTTCAATCACGGACATACGCTCTGTAAAAAAAAGAAATGAACATTTTTTTAATACCATGTTTGATAAAGCAAATTCTATTACAGAAATAAATCATTACAAACGTGAGCTTGCTAAGCTTTCACCCGAAGAACTTAGGGCTAAGTATAGAACCCTTTTTTATGAAATATTGGACCATATTTTACTAGAAATGACACTAGGCTTTCAAGACTGTGAAAAACTTACATTTTTATGTTTGGCCAATTCTGCTAAATTTTCCGAATATAGTTTAAATTTTCTGACTGGCCCGTTTGAAAATTTTTTACAATTATATGAGGAAATATTTTCAAAGTCAACGACTTATAAATGAGCTTGGTCTTATATTTGCCAATGACAGTAATTGGAATATATCACTGCAAGAGCAAGCGAAAAAAATGAACGAAAATAAAGTTATTTTAACCAAAGCATATAAAGTGTTTTCCCTTATTTTGACAATACCATCGACAAGTGCTTCAGTGGAATGAATTTTTTCTTGCCTCAAACGTGTAAAAACGTATTTAAGAAATACAATATCTCAAGAAAGACTTCTCTAGGCAATATTTCAATTCAAAAGGAATTTCTGGAGGAGATTAGGGCAACTCATCCATTTTATGAGGATGTTATAAATAAATTTGCTGCTTTGAAGGATAGGGGAATTGATTTAGTATACAAAATTTAGATAAGTCGTAAAAAAATATTCTACTCCTTCCATATATAAAAAAAATTCTGGAAAAAAAATTATTGCGATATTTTCTTGCTTCATTTGCACTTCACTTACTTTTTCACCCGCGAGCCGCCACTGCATTGTATATGCATATAACTTTAAATTTTGTAACAAATAATTCAATTTTTTCTTGCAAGGCAACTAAACTCTTTAATAGGTATTTTTTTTTGCGAGTCAACTAAATTCTTTAATAGCTATTTTTCAGTGTAGTTTAATCCAAAAAAAAGTTTTGTTCAAGAAACAAAAGAAAAGTTGAAATTTGTTCCCCAGTGTTGTTTGTTAGAAATAAATTGATGTTGAGGTTGAGACCTTGCGAGTAGTTATTCAGTATTTTGTCTCAACCAAGTCACCTCAATCCATTTTTTCCTTTAACGTTGTTGGTCCAAACACCTTAAGGCATTCTACTTATGGGGTATTTTTTATGAGGTTTGAATTTTAGAGAATCTTCTCTGGACTCTTTCTAGAAGCTTGATGTCTTTGATTTTAATTTGGGTAGTATGGGTTCAAAACAGAACAGGCCTCACATGTTTTGTATATATTATTAATTATATCTACCATCTATATTGTCTGCAAAGTTTTCTGGATAATGAGTTTCCCATTTGAGATAAGCACTAATGGTAACTCCAAGATCCCTCTGCTTAAAAAAACTGTTTAAGTTGCATTTGATTTAGGGTGTATTTTGAGGGTTTTTATTATGTAAGTGTAAAATACTACATTTATTTTCATTTAGTTTGAGTAGTAAGTTTGTTGGCCAGGTTTTAATATAGAGCAATAGAGCTTTGGGTCACCTGCGAAGCAAGATATGTTGGTTTTGATATGTTGAAGATAGCTTATGTATGTTATGAAAAGAAGTGGTTGAATTAATCAGCCTTTAGGTACTCCACTGTTTATTCTCACCTGATAAGTGTGTTCTTTCTGTGAGCATTCCTTTGATAAGCTCGTTGTAGAGCAGTCTGTCAAACCGCACTTTATCACTTGATCTAGGTAAAGAATGTCGACTGGTTTTTATTCATAAATGTCTCTGGTACAGATATTTAAGCATTTAATAAGGTTTGTTTGTAATTGACCTTTGTGGAAGGAACCCTTGTTGACTAGCTGGTATTACTTTGTTGAGAATAAGAAATTATATTTGCTCTAACACTATCATTTTTTCCATTGCCTTACAAAGGTGGCATGTAAGGCTTATACCTATTACCTTTTTAAAAATGGGTATGAATTAGGCCTTTGTCCAGCTTTCATGTATGTTTCTGATATTTAAGATATTTTTGTGGATTTTAACTAGGAAAGATATTATAAAACCAGCAGTCTTTCAGAAAAACAAATGGGATGTTTTCTGGTCCTGGGCTTGAGTCCGACGTCAGTAAGTTAATGACATTTTTTTCCTCTATTATAGCTCTGTTAGGAATCTTATTGTTATTCTAGTTCTAGGAGGAAGCTTTAGTATTGTATAGTACAGATCCTCAATAGAAAAATACATTCTGAAACTGTTGGGCAAAAGTCTCCTCTATGGTCTTATTATTCAAATTTGACTTTTTTATTTCTAGTGTCTTTAAGAACTACTACATTAGAGCTGCTATTCAGCCTTCTTTTTACATAATTATAAAAAATGTTTTCATCTTAGCTTAATAAGTTTGCTTTTTATTATAGTTTAGCATTACTGATCATGTTCTTTAAAGTATTGCTGTGCATTCATAAATGATGCATACTGCAGCTAAGTTCTGATTTGTCTGTTCTGTACTTGTGCTATAACAATCACTTCTTATTGATTTCTTTAAATATCTTGTTATGTAACCAGGGTTTGTTTGGATTCATTTTACAAGTTCTTAGAGCAATGTGAATTTCTACGGTCTAATTGATGATTTCTTCAAATTTGGAGTATATTAGATAATCATTACAGCCAGATCGTTACTGCTTTAGGTGTTCTTTGATTTCTGTATAGTTGAAATTTCTTGTAAACTATGCTAACGATGCTTGATTTCCATGATATATGATTTCCTTAACAAGTTGTCAGGTGTTCCATGATTTATAGCAGTTAAGAAAGTCAATTGCTGATGAGTTGACAGATTGATGGGTGAGGGTCCCAGTTAATCTCAGGATACTTAAAATTGCCAAAAATGACTGAGTTTGGATTGACACTAAATAGAGTGGTTAATGTTTGCTTAATGCAATGTTATCAGCTTAGTTGCAATTAGGAGACCTGTAGACATATCCTACAAAAAACTTTGTTGTTGCAACCTGGCAGTCTATTTAAAAAAAGCCTATAGGATTTATGTAGTTTTCATTTATATGAGTATAGTATTTACCCTTCAAGTTAATTTCTTATTAGTATAAACTGCACCCCTTCGACTATCTCTTCTATCCACTCTATAGACAATTTAGCATTGTACCTGTATGAGGGCATCGGATAAGTTCTTATGAAGCCTGGTGCCATCAGAAGCAATACCTAGACTTGGCTGTTCTATTTGTATAGGCTCTAGGTTACTCATGTTTGCTCATTATTTGCGCATTTTATTGAGCTTGTAAACACCAATTCTAAATATGTTTGTTTGTTAGAAATACATCTGCATTTACTGTTTTTATTAAATCTTTTACTACTTTGGCCTCATTGTTACATCTCTGTTCTTTCATTTCTGCCTGCATCTTTCACACTAAAGATGAGCACATTATGCACTCTTCTCTCCCTTTCCTGGATTTTCTCAATTGGTGGCTCTATGTTATTGGTGTTTGGCTATTGTTGTTTATTCTCCATTGTTTTATCTGCTTCCAGTGTTGTTTTACTTTGTTGGTCATGTTGGTTTCTGTTCTTATTTAATGTTCACAGTTTTGGATCACTTCAATGTCTTTTCTGAGTAACTTTAATCAATATGACACAAACACTAATAAATATGCATGTTACACCTAAAATGGTTTTGCTTGCCTATATCTTAAAATAAAAATAATGTGGTCAAGTGCCTAAGCGTGACAGCATGTAGGCACCATCATTAAAGCCATAACACAAAAGATGAAACACCTTTAATTGGCTCTTAAATTTGTCACAATTACTCCAGGGGTCAAGAAATCCAAGACATTTAGGCACTGTAATTATCTTTTTATTTTAAGTGTCATGAGGAGTTGTTGAAAATGATTGTAAAATAGTAGATCTTTTAGCCAGTTTTTGAGTTTTTTTTTAAAGCAAAGAACAAAAGGCTTAATCTAATAATTATATTTTTTTAATCTATATGACATTGGCTTTCATTAAAAATTTAAAAAAAAATCTCAAATCTGAAATACCAAATCTTCACCATCCTCTCTTAGCAAATTTGAAGCTGTTAATTTTATCGACAACTGTTTAAATTGATCAAGTGAACCCTGTGGCTATTTTATAGCTCTTCAGGGCTAGTAAGCATTGAACAAGTCAATGAAATTTTCTGATAGTTTTGTCCCATTGTATTACTAGTGTCTTTCTTCTTTTCCAGGTAACACAATATTTCTGAAAAGAAACATCTTTTCAGAACAAAAATAACCACCTTTAATCAGTGTCCTCCACTGAATTGGAACAGCACAAAACTAGGGCCACTTTATTCTAATGTAACATCAATTCTGTAATTTAAGGCACATATTCACAATTCAATTAAAGTGACAGTGACTTAATTAGTAAAACAGATTCAAGGGTATATGATCCTTCTCTTCACAACTTCATGTAAACTAAACAAGACTAATGCTTATCAAATTTCTTCCTTACTTATAATGAAATATAAAATTATTAAACTCATAGGAACCAATAAAATCGAAACTAATCAACCAACGTCCCACGTAGCCCTAGATCCATCATTAGGCTAATATCAAATACTGAAGAATTTAAAAACCTGATTGATTAGGAACTTGTTACCTGGTGTTTCATCACTTATTTCAGCTCCCCACTTATTTTATAATTAGTGTAGAGAATAAAGTCCAAACAAGAAAACAACAAAGATAATCCCAAATAGTTCACTGTCCGAATCCGATTTAACAAACACAACTTACTACTAGTACTACTAACACATACGTTACCGAACTGTTTCTGACGTTTCTGTTTCCTTTTTATTTTTTTTTTGACAACGTCCTCAAATTTTCATCTCGCGTCGCCGCGAAAATTACGTCAGGCATCAGGGTCACCTAATTAAACACCTTTACAGTGTCAAAAATGAGTAATAGTAATACCAACCTATGCCTATAGAGTCTAAAAAGCCCCTGCATTTTTTCCTCTTTATCACCGCGTATATACGGTTGCCTAATACTGTGGCATAGACGTATCATTTACTGCGAGTAATATCTTACCGGATATAAACATACAGTTTATCTCCGTGGTAAATATCAGTATTTTAAGATGACAGGTACGTTCCGTTCCTGTTCCCGAGAATACCTGTGACAGATACCTGTTTCCAAGATACTAGTTTTCGCAATAGGCTTATTGGTCCGTGGTCGGCTATATTATGTTCTATTTCTTAAAGTAATATCCTTAAACTTGTTTTTTCGTATTGTTCTTGTCTTGATTACCAACTTTTTGTAATCATCCCCGTTCGTCTTGCTCATATTAAAGGACCAATCTGCGAGGATTTCGTTTAGTTTGTTTAGACAGGTGTTCTGTTCCAAAATATAATTTCTGTTCTGTCGGAATAGTGAAAACTGAGTGGGAATACTATTTTCAGTCGCTATTAATTCGTGGTAGTTTAAAGTCTCTAAATCTAGCTTTTTCGTTGCACATTTCAATGTTTTAAAGCAACTTTATTTCGCGTAGTTATTTTGTTACCCTTAGTTATCAAAAAAACAGAGGTAAAATAGCACACTTTTAGTTTATTTATAAACAATATTTGTTAATCAAAATTCGACGGTTAAATAATCGAGCCAATTTTTTGGATAGATAAATTTTCACTTATTAATTTTGTAATGTATTTCTCAATAAAACACACTCATATGATTTCATTTAGGTTATATTATATTATTAGTCTGGTAGTTTTCACATTAAGGAAACTTAACTAAGTTTCTACTAGATACGACCCGATACGATACATCATAACCGTGATCGCGGGAGCTATCAACTGACTCTACTAACAATGTTGCCATAATTAGGTAGTATTAAATCCTTACGTTATAATACATATATGACATGCCCTTCTTAAAGAAAAATTAACTATTTAGTACATTAGTCTTTCTGGTGGTCTGACCACCCGACCACTTCTAGTAGTTACAATGCCGTCTTGAAAAGGTTTTATATGAGATCTATTGCACCGATATTCATTTCCATTACAATTAACAAGGTAATCATTAGACCCCAGTTTTGCGGTTATATTGCCAGGTTTCCACTGTCTGGTTTTTTCTTGGATTATAACATTTTGATTTGGTTTTATATCTGTCAGTGGCTTAGTTGCAAAGTCATAATATTTCTTCTGAATGTTCTGACGATCCTGTAATTGGTTTCTGACCCCGGTTAGTGCAAAGTTTGGTTCTAATACAGTCTGACCAACAGGCAGTATACTTCTTATTTTCCTACCCATTAACAATTTACTTGGAGATGGCAAGTCTTGTTTAGGTGTAGTGTTATAATGTAAAACTCCTAGCAAGGAATCCTCACCTTCTTGGTAACATTTTGTAAGTATGTCTTTTACTGTTTGTATCATGCGCTCTACCATACCATTTGACCTTGGATAGTGAGGACTTGAAGTACAAAGCTCAATATCATATTGAAGGGCAAACTGTTGAAATTCGTATGAATGGAAAGGGAGGCCATTATCAGAAAAAATTTACTGCGGAAGTCCGTTAATAGAAAAAATATTTTTTAGTGAAGATATTACTGCTCTTGCTGTTTTGCTGGGTATTTTGTTAACTATCGCAAATTTACTAAAGTAATCTACTACTACAAGAAAATCATTTGTTCCAAATGATTTGAAATATATGCCTATCTTTTGCCATGGCAAAATAGGCACCTCATGGGGAGTAAGTGGTTCTCTTGGATTTGATCTAGAGTACATTTGACAGGTATTGCAGGAGAGTACTAGCTTTTCAAGTTCTGTGGACCATCCAGGATAGTAAATGGACCCCTGGGCTAATTTTTTACAAGAAACCAGCTCTTGATGGTATTTGTGTATTAGATTTAAGAATTCTTCCCTAAGAACAACTGGTATTAATAATTGTTTATTATAAAAGAGAATATTCTGGTGTAAGAAAATTTCATTTTTTAGTGGCCAATATTTTTTTAGTTCATTTGACATGTTATTTTTATGTTTTGGCCAACCATTTAACACATACCATTTTAATTGTTGAAGAACACTATCGTTATCAATAGCAGCTCGTAGTCTTTTTTCGTTTTCCGGTCTAGTTGCTATAATTGAATATATTTTTAAGTTAGTATCCAAATATTCGGTATTTATGGAATCTTTAACCGGTTCACGACTTAACGTATCTGGCAGAGTCATTTTCTTTCAGGGCACAAAACTTAATACAAAATTATATCTCAAAAGTCGTATAGCAAGCCGCTGTATTCGCGGGGTCATTTCATCTAAAGGTTTCTTTAAAAGTCCAACAAGTGGCCTATGATCAGTTTCAATTTTAAAATTTTTAAGTCCGTATAGATAATAATTAAAACGTTCACATCCAAACACTAGAGCTAAAAGTTCCTTTTCAATATGATTGTAGTGCTGCTGAGTGGGTGTCAGAGAAACGCTTGCAAACTCAACTGGTTTATTTTCTTGCAAGACAGCAGTTCCTAAGCCATACGGGCTTGCGTCTACTGAAAGAGTTACTTCTTTCTGGGGGTCAAAGTAAGATAAAGTAGTTGCTTTGGATACCAGATCCTTAAGATTGTTAAAACAATCATTTTCTTGTGAAGTCCATTGCCATGCATTTTTTTCTGATAGTAAGTTTCTCAAAATACCTGTCTCATTGGACAAATTTGGCAAAAATTTGGATAAATAAATAATCATTCCAAGAAATCACTGAAGGTCTTTTTTGGAGTTTGGTGGACGCATTTCACGAATTGCAACTGTTTTGCGTTCATCTGGAGACACTCCACGGTCACTAATAATATGTCCCAAAAATCTTATTTTATTTGTACAAAAGACAGACTTTTCTCGGTTTAGAGTTAGTCCACTACTGTTGATTCTTTGAAGGACAACATTAAGACAGCGATTGTGATCTTCTAACGTTTTACCGAAAACTAAAACATCGTCAAAATAAGCTAAGACACCAGGAAGTCCTTCTAAAAGTTCGAACATATATCTCTGAAACATTTCTGGGGCGCATGACACACCATAGGGTAAACGTAAATTTCGTAGGTGAGGGGAAGTTGTAAAAAAGCAGATGACGCGTCAAGTAAGGTAAAGAATTTAAACCCTACTAATTGAGAAAAAATAATCTCTTGTGTGGGGATTTCAAAAATCTCACGTCTAATATATGTATTTAATTTTCTTGGATCCATACAAATTCTAATATCGTTATTCGGTTTCGGAACTACGACTATAGGATGTACCCACTCCGTTGGTTCGGTAACTGGAGTAATTAACTTGTCAGCCACCATACTATCTAGTTTTTTCTTTACCTTATCTTTAAGCGCAAGTGGTATTTTTCTAGCGCCACTAATACTTGGAACAGCATCGTTTTGCAAAGTTATTAAAAATTGTTTGTGTATTTTTCCAATACCGACAAAGACACTTTGGAAATTTGTAAGTATTTCCTCTACATTCAGGGTTATAATTTTGTTAATTAAGCATATGTCACTATTGTTTCTACACGAGTTTTTACATATCTTGTTTGAGATTATTTTTAAATCATAAATTGCATTTAAACCAAATATTGAACACGGAGAATCCGACTCTAAAACATAAAATGGTAAATATTGTTATGATACATTTTTAAAAGTGCATTTTAAAGTTATCTGTCCGATAACAGTAATTTTGTGGCCTGAATAAGAAGACAGAATAGTTGACACACTAGAAAGTTTACATTGTGGAATATTCAACTTTTGAAAGTCTAAAAAGTTTAAAGTGTTTACTTGACTACCCGTGTCTATTTTGAAGTTAATATTTGCATCACAGTAATCACTAGAAACCTTGATAATTTCGAGCCACTCAATCGCGTTTATTTCGTTAGTCGAAATTGTCCAAACAATAAAATTAGGGTCTATGTCTTTTTGATCATTATAATCTTCACTACAGTCATCGCTAAAACTTACAGCTTCATCAAATTGTTCGACAATTTCATTAATATTACCTCGATTCTGACAGAATCTACGGTAATGTCCTTTTTGTCCACATGAGCTACAAAAACGACTAGAAGCTGGACACTTATCTCGAGGATGCTGCAAACCACAAGAAAAACACTTGTTACCTTGAAGTTATCTACCACTACCATACATTAATCCATAAATATGTCCTCTTTGAGCACTGAACTGTCCTTGGTTAACGCCACTAGGCCAGGCACGCCTGTCACCAGACCCTGTATTTGAAAACTGTCCAAAACTGCGTCCAGGAATGTTTTGTCCTCCGAGGCGTCCTCCGTACTTGTTTATAGCATCAACTGTAACAGTATCTTTGCAAATTTCTTTTTGGGTAGCTACACTGGCTTCCATCGCACGATAAATAGAAATAGCCTCAGCCAGTTTTAAGTTTGGGTACTGTAAAAGTTTTTCTTCAATACGTGAGTCTTTAACTCCCAGTACTAGTCTATCACGAATAAGAATATCTTTTTCTTTAAATTCGCAAGTTGAGGCAAGCTGTTACAAACTGATCAATTGTCTCACCCTGTAGTTGTTCTCTCTTAAAAAACTTGAAATGCTCAAATACTAAGTTTTTTATGGGTTGACAATATTTATCAAACTTATCCAAGACAACTGATAACTTTTTCTCATCCTCGTCTTCTCCGTACTCAAACGTATTGTAGATCCTGAGCCCTTCATCGCCAAGCAAATTTAAAAGAACTGCAATTTTTATATTATCTTTTTTATCGCCTTTTGAACTGGCCAACAAATATAATTCGAATTTCTGCTTCCAAAGTTTCCAATCTTTTCCGATATCTCCGTGAAAATTAAAATTTTCGGGGGCCTTTGCTTGATCGCCCATCGTAAAGTACATTTATTCCGAGAGAAAAAAAAATACACCCCGCACTAATCAGATATCCTGTTAACGCAAGTCAGATGTCCTGACTACTAATTTTTCGCGAGTTGGCAACCTCGCCTAGTAGACCAAATTTCGTACGTACAACGTACCACTCGATTTATTTATTTAGCTGATCCGAAAACCCGGCACAAGAACTGGAATTCCTAACGACCGATCACCGCCGAATAACCTAAACGCGCTTTACCGTTGTCACCATGTAATGTATTTCTCAATAGAACACACTCATATGATTTCATTTATGTTATATTATATTATTAGTCTGGTAGTTTTCACATTAAGGAAACTTAACTAAGTTTCTACTAGATACGACCCGATACATCATAACCGTGATCGCGGGAGCTATCAACTGACTCTACTAACAATGTTGCCATAATTAGGTAGTATTAAATCCTTACGTTATAATACATATATGACAAATTTGATCAGTTGTCATGGTAAATTCTATTTCATTTAGAAACTAGAAATAGGGGGATACAAAAATACTTTCTAGGATGTCTTTCATGTACGGAATACATAATTTCCAGAAGCAAAATCTGTATTGAAACAGAGCGTAAACTTAAGTTTTGAAGCTACAAAAATTAATTATAAAATATAATAGAATCTGATATATACTATACAAAACTACGTGCTAAAAACCTATAATTTTCTTTACAAGAGTCTGGGAAACAGGTTTGTAGGAGCTCCGAGTTTACACGATTGGCATCGACAACGCATGTAACGCTCTTGTGTTATATTTTAGTGTTTTATATTTGTTTTCAATTAGACCACAGAACACTGTTAAGTATTACATTAAATTAGATTTGCTTTTATATACTAGTTTTGGGGAAAGTGATTAACCATTCTGAGGTGTATAATATAATAATATTATTATACCTAAGACGCTTTCATTATTTCTAGGAGAAACAAGATCAACCAAGGAAAAGTTTGAATGTACAGTAATTGAAGATATAGTTTATACCATAGAGGTGAGTTAGAAAACCTAAACTATAGACGAGCATCATGATTTAAAGATATTTAAAAATCGTTGGAATGCATAAAAATATAAAAATTATAGAAGGAATCCTTTTGTTTGGTTTTTAAATATATATTGCTAAGTGATTTAAGGCACCGACACACAGTGGAACGAGGTATAGGGAAATATGGACATTGGCTGTTGTTTTAGAACTATTAGTGTGATTTGGATAATTTTGACCATTTTGAAACGAAACAACCTTTAAAGATTTAAATTCAGTCCCAAATTTGATTTTTTTCAAAATCAAAATACGAATAATGCACTGTCTTTTTGGATTTTTTAAAATACTTCAAAAGCGTAATAAATAGTGTATTAAGTTTTGTTACATGTTATGACAACACAAAAATTCATTTTTTCTGATTAAATATTTTTTCAGTTCCACCAGTGGCGTTCGTCTAACAACAGTGTCCAATTATGTTTTGCAAAAAAAATTGTGGATCTAGTAAAAAAATGTTAAAAATGTACATTTGGGAGTTAAAATTAGACCTTCGTCAATAAAATATCGTTGACGTCCAATGTAAATATTAAGCACTTGATATACGAGGCGTTTTAATATAATGTGGTCCACTAAGTAGATACGGTACACAGAGGAAATCTTTATTAGTAACCCTATACAAATCGAAATACTGTCATAAATTCGTGTATATACATATTTGAAAACCATATTAAGTATACTTGAAATGGTTGCAAATCAAGCAACCTTTATACAGGTTAAGCAAAAAAATCATTCAAAAGGAGATTACTTTAATTGAAAGTATTCGGGAAAAATATTATTAAGAAAACTTCGAATTAAAATATCCCAAATATATCCAATTCAAAATGCTCCCATTTAAAAAAAAAAATTCAAATAAAAAAAAACTTATATGAGTTCTTAGTGGCCTACATTGTACTACCATAAATATGGTCCGATTTTATTAAATTTAAGAGAATCCCTGTATAGAACGAATCGATTTACAAACACTAAGTATAACAGAAAATTATTTTTGATTGAGAAGCTGCTCATTGCTGCTGGATTTTTCATTTTCACAATACAAAGGATATCTCATATAAAGCATTAATTCGAATTTAAATTATTATTTTAAATAAATTCTACTTTACCTCAAGGGAATTCTTCCAGCAGCAATCTGTTCCAAATAAAAGACTTTGCAGTGAATAACACAAAATATATAATAAGGTAGAAACAAACTTAAACACCAATAACGTAGAAAGCTGTCAGTCAAAGCTTATATTATCTAAATAATAACAAGTACACAATTTACTACAAAGCATATTCTTCATTTTTAGTACTATCTAGTAGCAACAATACTTCTGGTTGTAAGTTGTCAACATTTATTTTATTTCTAATTGGTCGGAGATTAGAAATAACTGGATCAGATGAAATTAGTAAATTGTTTAATATATCTTCGTTGGTAAATTTTCTATACTTTCTGAAGCCTTTGTTTCTAGCTTCTGCTGCTTCCTCTGAAAGGTGCTCAATAGGTATAAATACATCTCTAATTATTTCAGCCCCATGAAATAAGATCTTATGGACCGTAGCTGGCATATAGTACCAGCTGTATAAGCTAACATATAGCTGAGCGGTTTGTTTTGCATAGTTGTGAAATGCGTTAACATCTATGTTGCGACCAGAAGCTATAGCCTGTAGTATGACGTAAAATCTTTTGACTAAATGAGTATCCAAACCGGTAATTTCCGCAGATTTTGTAGTATTTCTGAAAAACTTTCTTGCGGTGTTACCGTCATTGGTTGTGCCAAATCCTTGTTTCACCATATCAACGTTTAGTCCCAATTCCCTTTTAAACCTTTCTTGAATAATCATTTTGGTTTTTTTCTTCATATTTTTTTCTTCTATGGTTTATTTTATTTCTAATTGGTCGGAGATTAGAAATAACTGGATCAGATGAAATTAGTAAATTGTTTAATATATCTTCGTTGGTAAATTTTCTGTTGCATTTCCGGGATCTGACTCTCTATACTTTCTGAAGTCTTTGTTTCTAGCTTCTGCTGCTTCCTCTGAAAGGTGCCCAATAGGTATAAATACATCTCTAATTATTTCAGCCCCATGAAATAAGATCTTATTGGACCGTAGCTGGCATATAGTACCAGCTGTATAATCTAACATATAGCTGAGCGGTTTGTTTTGCATAGTTGTGAAATGCGTTAACATCTATGTTGCGACCAGAAGCTATAGCCTGTAGTATGATGTAAAATCTTTTGACTTTTGTAGTATTTCTGAAAAACTTTCTTGCGGTGTTACCGTCATTGGTTGTGCCAAATCCTTGTTTCACCATATCAACGTTTAGTCCCAATTCCCTTTTAAACCTTTCTTGAATAATCATTTTGGTTTTTTTCTTCATATTTTTTTCTTCTATGGTTCTCGCTGACCATTTCTTAAATCTCATATTGTACGAACTATGGAGCAAACATTGAAAAGTTCGTATCCATGCGTGTAGCGAGGACATTCCTAATTTGTAATACTCCTGAATTGGTACTTTACGAGCTATTAAATCCAAATTGTTCATTTCTGTAGGTTTTGCTCCACAAATATAGCGATTCATTGTGGATTTTGATCCTGCTATTGTAGAACAAATTTTACCATCGATCATTGTTAAAAAAATTGTGTGTTTTATAGACGTAGTTTCAGAAAGTTCTTTATCATCCAGTAGATTGATTTCATCTTTTAAAGATTCCCATGCGTTATTTATTACCTCTTTAGATTCTTTTATAAACTGAAAGTTAATTGGGTGACAGTAAAACGGTGATGATGGCCGTGGATTTTCCCAAACAACAATTGACTCCTCGTTAGAAAAAACCAATTTAAGTGGAACATAGGCGGTCATAAAAATACTTGAGTCATCCGATTCACTGTTTTGAAAATTTTGCTTGTAGTTAGATTGGCCAGAAGCGCCATCAAATCCACATTTACCAAAAAGAGTGAGTCTGCCAGTGACACTATTCTCTAATGATTCTAGAATTCTCCTAACTGTGTGATCCAAAAGGGACTGCAAAGTAATTCGCGCAAACGTATCGGTAATCATAATGGAACTTTGTGGAGGGTAGCACTCACGTTTTGCTTGTTGAACCTGGTAATATGACGGATACAGGAAACAATTTCTAGCTCAGCAGATCTTCGTAAAGTTAAGTAGTCATTTTTTGAAAGTTTTAAGGAAACGTATATTGCTAGTGACTTTTCCTTTGAGTAGGAATGCTTGTGATACTTCTGAATGTTTTCACAAAAATGTCTTACTTTTTCTACGTGTTGGGGATGTTGAGATAAAAATTTAAATATTTTATTTATATCTTCATTTTTACAATTGCTCATTTTGGTAGTTATGGCAAAAGATAATTCTTCCACGTTTTCTTGCTTCAGGAAATTCGCTCTTCTTTTCTTTTTCCTTAACGAAAGATCTTCAAACCTCTTTCGTTTTTTCTGTAAAATATTCGATGCCGGTTTTATTGACTGAGACATTAAGACAAAACGAGGCCAAGCAAAGTCTCGTTTAATCCACAATTCGTTTTTCTTTAAAAAGTAATCATACGTACGGTTACATTCTCTCCATCTTTTTGACACATTTAGACAAAATTTTCTTAGGCACTCACTTAAAACGCAAGTCTCCGTTTCACTCAAATTGTCCAAATTAAGTTTTTTCACGGTAACACTCAGTAAAGTTTTAAAGTCACTTAAACTAACGTCCAACGATCTTAATTGTGTAAATAAATTAAAGTTACTTCTTAGTTCTTCCATATTTTACTTGAAATGAATTAATTAAACGTATTTTATAATGCACGCACCAAAAAAATAAGTAATACAATTTTTGACAGCTCATATACTGTGATAATGTAAACAATTTCTCCAAAGCCCACTATGCGCCAAGGCACTCTACGACCTATAAACTCCAAATAGGCGCTTAGTGGCGGCCAATCTTTTTATATTTGTTTTAAGAAACCTTTGAACTCAATAACAGATATAAAAGAAGTTTATGCATATTTAAGCATTTTTTTAAAAGTCAAGATAAATTTTAGTTTTATGCAATACACGTATCGTAGAAAATTTTTAAAAATCATTGGTGCTAAATAAATGTTGATATTAAAGTAACTATGCAATTTGCAAGCTCATATATCACATAGAATAAAACTATAAAAAATAATATAAGTTTTTGTTTAATTACGAAATTATGCCGTTTAATTTGCAATAGTCAGTTTAATAGGAAAATCAAAAAAATAATTTTCTTCTCAGAAAACACCCCGTGTATTACTTATTAAGTTGTAAAAAAAGAAGTAAGATTTATTTCAAACAAATTTGATGTTTTTAGAAGATATTTATTTAAAAATATATATCAAGTTAGGAATTTTGCATAATTGCTGTATGTCCATCTAAATACATTGGCTCGATCCACTGTGCGACATAAGACAGCAAAGAAGGTTGGTATTGATGATACACCAGTTTTAACAAATGAAGTATATATGCACGTGCGTAGATTCGACACATATTTAAAAACAATGCCCAATGATACAGCACTAGATGTAAATTAGCTCTAGTTCACACCAGATACTGGAAGATGAGAATCTAAATAACAATTTAATCATTGACGAAAATCTTCAGAAAGCAGAACAAAGAGTTATTATAAATCACCTTTCAGGATCCACACACATACCGAACTCTGATATAAATCAACGTAAGGCAAAACTTATGGGGACATTTCTTTGAAATTTGAATGCAGCCACTACAATAAAACATTGCAAAATTATTGAAAATGCTCTGCTTCCAATTGGACCGACATTAAGGGTAATTAAATCTAATTCAGCAATACCGACATTCCAATCTAGTGCTGCTGTTAGCACAAAAAGAAAAATATAACCTCAGGGAAGAAAATTATTTGCCACCAAAAAGAAACAAACTAACAAAAAAAAAACTTAAAGTTTACGCTACCGTCTACCCATGAAAAAAATCAAATCGATGTGCGTCTTTTATTGAACAATAACGTATCTAAATAGTAAAAACCACTTACTTTTCAATTTAGTTGTATTCTTATTAGTAAAAATGCAATAAAAACAAACAAATTCGCCTTTTACTTTGCGGACACACATTTTGCCCTAATTCGGAGATGATGCTGTATCTAGTTATTAATGATCGTTAAAATCTGTCCCCTGCCTTAACTTTTCAAATTTCTATAAGAAATTTCAAACCATTTTTCCGATATCGCTTTGTAACACTTTAAAATCCTCACCCGTTATTACTTGTTAAATTTATTTATAAATACTCGTTATTCTTCTACTTTTAAATTTAATTGTGTCCTTTCATTTCGTATTTTTAAAATTATTTTATTAAGTTACTCGTTAAAACTATTAATAAATACACATTATTCTACTATTAAATTTAATTATGTCCATTCATTTCGTGTTTTTATTATCATCAGCAAAATTTACCACTAGCACCCTGACTAAGGGAGTATTATCGACTTATTTTGAAGCTCCCACAATTCTGTTCCCCAGACTCTTGTATTCTCATTAGTTGAGTGTTTGTGCATAATACCTACACAATTTCGGCCAATGGAATGCATGTATGTAATAAATATATAATGTTCTAATTTGCGTTTACAAATTTCGTAATTGGAGGTGCACTAAAACAAACAAAAGTAACTTAACACCACAATGAAAATTCCTTAGATGCATTAAAACTGCAATACCTATACTGGTAAAAAAGAAATACTGATATTTGATATTAACAGGGAACAGTATTAAAGCGTGACATTTTTACTAGAATACTTTTTTGTTGTAACCGAAACAGTATTTCCTGCAAATTTATTTTTCTACTTCTTTTTAAACTAGAAACAAAAATAAGTTCCATGTGAATATTTGGGACTAGTAATGGTGTGTATTTAAGACTAATGATAAAACATACTCAAAAGTAGTAACGGTACGTATCCGAGAGAAATAAGAGAATTAATTAGCTCACTTTTTTGCATTTTCATTTTATGGCATCGGAATATTTATAGCAAGTGAGTAGTGAGGGCAAGTAATTAAAACTAACATACCGAGTTATATAAGGTATTTATTTATAATAGGATATAGTATTTTGTTATTTCTTTATTGTTTATTGAGTATATTTATTTTGTTTAAAAATAGAACCGTGTTTGTTTGTTCCGTTAATATATTTTTTCTTAAATATATATAAAAAGACCTAGGTGCTTTTCTTTTTTAAAAAGACTGCATGTATATATTATTTATGTAACGTAGAAGCATTTTTAATGTTATGTAAATATATTAAGATTCGGCTATTTCGTATCAAATTTCAGACGAGTCTAAAATAAAATTATGCTTTCGCGTCATTTGCGAAATATTTAAATACTAACCTAATTCACGGACAATCACGGTTTTCTTATTTCCGAATACGATATCGTTGCGTTGATATTAAAAATACATTCTCTGATTGTCACTGAAATTGTGTTCAATACGGTACTAAACTAAAATACTGCCTTGGTTTTACTGACGCCAACCGTGTCAGTAAACTGGTTATTTTAGTGTCTTGTGTCTTATTGAACAACTATAAACTATAGTTTATTTTAAAATAAAACAGAACCATTAATGTCAAACATTTTACTGAGCACGTTTAGAAAAATACAAATAAATGGACAAAAAGTATAATTACAATACAAAAGGAAACATATATTAACGCTCATTTTAAATATTTATAATTATCAGAAAAAAAAACAAACACCTATTATTTTTTAGATTTGTTAGAGCAAAGACCCTTACTTTTACTATTCTTAATACATTTAGAAAGCGCATGAAGATTTCTACTTCTCTTTGTTGAAAGTCCTTTGGTGTTTCTATCCAAGGCCTGTAAACTTAAAATTTACAGGCCTCGGTTTCTATCAGCTATGTGAGCTCTCCTAAAAGGGAAGTTGTAATCGTAAAAAAATCACCCTACAAGATTTTTTCAGATCTTTACGTTCCAGGATCCCTAGATGCCGAAAAGCATGTTTTCTCAATTCCACCGGTCTGTCTGTTTTTGTTTGCGACACAGCTAAAAAACTACTTACTCGATTGGCTTCAAATTCAAACAAAATGGAGGCCTAGTGAAACGTTAAAAAAATATATTATTAAAAAACTACTTATCCAATTTATCTCAAATTTTGGATGAAAATCAAGTATTATGTAGGAATCAACTGGTAAAATTTGGGCACGAATCCAAGATGACAAACTAAATTGGCGGCTTAATAAAATATTTAAAAATTCAGCCCGGAAAAGCTACTTAATGTATTGATTTCAAATTATGTGCCATAGCTAAGTGTGGTATAGGGATGAACTAGAAAATTGTGGTTCTAATCATATACGTAGGAAATAATAATATATGTATATGGTACTAATTCAAGAAGGCGGAACAAAATGGCGGCCAAATAAAATGTTTGTAATCGTGAAAAAAATTACTTTTTTAGGTTTTTACATATCTTCACATTTTAACGTCCCTAAATACCAAAAAATATGTTTTATGAACTCTGTCGGTCGTTCAGTTGGTCTGTCTGTCTGTTAGTTCGAGGCATAGCTTAAAAACGACTAAACAGGTTAACTTCAAATTTTAGTCAAAAATTAAAGATCGTTTGTTAAAAATCTAACATGCCGGTATAAGATTGCGGCCTAGTGAAACGTTAAAAAAATTGTTACTATTATAAAAAAAATAATTATCAAATTTACCTAAAATTCTGAACAAATATCAAATGTTACATAGAAATGAACAGGTTACATTTTGGTATGAATTAATTTTAACTCCAAATTATCTCCCACACGCGACCTATATAATGAAGATATCCGCTCATTATATTTTCTGGCAAGCAATATATAATTTAATGCCTAATAATTTAAAAAATGCCAAAAAATTAAAGAGTTTCACCAAACAATGTAAAATGTTTATTCGCCACAACTATACTATTAATAAATATCTTTTGAATTGAGAAGTATAGGAAAAGAAAACAAACAAAATTTAAGATATAATAGTATATAGCGCCAATAAACTCGGACAATGTTAATATTTGATTATTTCATTACATTATGTTAATGCGGGATAAAATTGGAAGAGACTGGAGCCTAACATAAAAAAGAAAAAAAGGGCTTTCATTTTTGTATGATCTGCTATTTAAATTTAAATTTGTTTAAATTACTTACAAAAAGTATAGCTATACATATTTTTTTACTTAAATGAAAGAAATCTAAAAACTGCTTATTGAATTCATTTTTAAATTATGCCCAAAAATTAAGTGGCATAAGTAGAAACAGGTAAAATATTGGTAGAAATCCAATATGATATAACAAAATGATTCCCAATAAAAATGTTTAAAGAAAAGAGTATATATGTGTTACTAAATGACTATGTACTAAACTAAATTGAGTCACATTTGACTATTCCTAATAAAAGGAAAGAATCATAACGAGGGAACTTCTGCGTAAAGGAAATGTACCGATTTTTTTTTGCGGACGATTGGTACTAAACAACTGAATTCACAGTTTAATATTTTACGATAATGTCTTTGTCTCTAGCAATCTATCGTGGGTGTCGTTTCTAGTACGTTCGGGTAGCGCAGGAGTCGTTACTAACGTACAGTTCGGGATGCCAACGTTGAACGAAGTTTCTAGCACGGTTGCTGTTACTGTATATGTCTCCCGGTAAGCTGGTAAAAATACTAGGTAGGAACTAGGGTTGATAAGACCTGTTTCTTCTACGCGACCCGGATCGTTTCAGATCAATCACTAAAACGACCCGTTCACAAAGATTCGCTCGTATGATTGATTGTCAAAGCGGTCGAAATTAAATTATTCCTATGGCTAATGGCAGTGAACGGAAACCTGTTTGGTAGCCGATGGATTATGATAGATTCGTTTTTATGAATGACTGAAATATTGTAAGTAGTCTGCCTTAACAACTATAGATATATACGGATTCATAAAGGTAAAAAGAGTTATAAAATCTAAAAGGTGATCAGGAATTAATCTTATTTCCGTACTAGTCAGAAAATTCACGGCCCGTTCATTGATTCAAACCAAGCTTGAGATAACTATCTTTTATCTTCGTATCTTCCACGCCATCCGCGCCAAACACGCCTATCTCTCTCTGACATTAAACGGCCGTTGAACGGGCCAGGGAGAAGCCCACCGATACGGATCAATATATATTTGCTATTTGATTTAAATTCGTGATGCAGTAAAAAAAAATAATTTGAACGGACAACATATATAAGGCTGTTCCAAGTAAGATCGTATATATTTTACGTCGGTGCACATACGAGCTGCAGGTCGCGCCGTACGTTATATTTAAATTAATTTTCTCCGTTCAAGTTCGGGTCATATGAACGATATGGTCTTGAAGTGAGTTGGATCAATCGCAGGTCTTTGGAAAGATTCTATCATTATTATCAGGTCGTTCACGAACGACACATACCTAGTAGGAACACATAACACTCACAAATATGGGTAGGAACGGTACCCGATGAAATCCAATACCTATTACAAGCCGTTTCTAGCCCATATCTGTTACAGAATACTTATGTAACACCTCTAGGGGTGAATTATTTTTTTGCCTGAAAACCGAACCGAACTGGACCTTATTCCGGGGTAATCTAGGCCAAAGAGGGTGGTGGTAATCCTAGTCTCAGTAATTATCCTTCTAGTAAAGTGCCACGAAAGGATTAAGAGCTGTAATGTCTGTAATGGCCGGGCAGTAAAACGCATAAAAAACACAGTTTTGTGTGCTGTTGAAAAGCACCTGATATATTCGTTGGTTTTTTCCTCGTCGTAATATATAATATTTACAATGAATATCTTTTGCCCGCATATGGTTTCCGTGGCCGTGGGCCGTGGCCCAAGACCCGTTCAGTAAGCTCTAAAGTCATTTAAAAAGATAAGTAACAATAGTATTTCATGCACATAAAAACCGAAAAAAAAAACAAAGAAAAATAAAGTTTGACGTTAATGCATGAAACGAAAAAATGTAAACAAAGCTTTTTTTTCCTCTTTCATATTATTTTAAAAACGGGATGCTTTCTTTTTCTGTGGATTAGATTCTAAACGTTGGTAGAAAGGTTTAGTGAACCTGTCTGATACATGAACTTGTCCTATCAAGAGATTAAGGGGGCCAATGTTACACAGAAATTCCGGAAGTTAAAGCTCGGAACAGAAAATGAGAGATATTTATAAACCATCTATTTTTTTTAATATTGCTTTTGCCACGATTAATACATAAAAATATTGTATAAGAGGACATTTAGGTTAATTATATTTTATACCACAATAAAACCAAACCTTTATATTTACCTTTTTATTTTTTTAAAACAAATTGTGATAAAGCTTTAAATAATAATCTAGTACCTAAATAAAATAATATATAGATATGGAAAATAAATATTAATTATTTATTACTACATTTTTAATTTAAGTTTGTTAAAAAATGATAGGCAGGCCAAATTTAGGGTCGGTCGAGGCTCAAGGCCAATCAAGGGCGATTTTACGGTGAGGGGATAACGAAGTAATTACTCCCCCCTCTGTCCAGCCCGGTCAAACATTATGTGTAATTTACATATTTTTACGTGAAAATTACGATTAAAACTTGGCTACGAAACATTACAGCACAAGAGCGGCCTGTTAGATTGGGTCTCTTGCATATCCATAGGTAGAGTATTGATGTAAATATAAACAATGTAATTAATAAATTTGTTGCAGGAAAAAAATTGGATGTTATTTTGTAACTATTTTTTTTACTTATGCTACAAGTATGATAAAAAATGTAGGTATTTATGTTGTTCTCATATTATTTATAATAAAATATATTAACAAACTTTTTTTTTAAATTAAATAAATTGAATAAGTAGTTTTTACACTGATTTTTTAGGACCGCCATTTTGTTCCGTCTTGTTGAATTCGTATCAATATATCTCTATATCACATACAATTTTTCTGCAAAATTTGAAGTCAATTGAATAAAAAGATTTTTTGCGTTGATTTTTTAAACATTTTATTAGGCCGCCATCTTGTTTTACCATCCTGAATTCGTACCCTAATTTTACCAGTTTATCTCTATGTCACATTGCATTCTGGAAATTAACTTATTAAGTAGTTTTTCAGGCTGATTTATTAAACATTTTATTAGGCTGCCATGTTGTTTTGCTATATTGGATTCATAACAAAATATGACCAGTTCAGTCCTACGTAATATTTAAGTTTGGTGCAAAATTTGTCGTATCGTTTTTTAGTAATAATAGTTTTAGCATTTCACTAGAGTGTCATTGTGTTTCCCCATTTTAAATTTTTACCATAATATTACCAGATCTTCCCCATATGACACTTAATTTTTGAGCAAAAAGTTAATCGGGTAATAAGTAATTTAAAATAAAATGAATAAGTAGATTTAACACTGATTTTTTAAAGACCGCGATCTTATTCTGTCATGTTAAATTCGAGGTATCAGTCTATTTCTATATCACATTTTATTTTTGTGCAAAATTTGATTGAATAAGATGATTTTTTACGTTGAATTTTTAAATATTTTAATAAGCCGCTATTTTATCTTGCCATTTTAGATTCGTACCAAAATTTTACCAGTTTTCTACATCATAGTTGATTTTTGTGCAAAATTTGAGGTGAATTGGATGAACAGTTTTTTAGTAATACTGTTTTAACATTTTACTAGGCTGCTATTTTGTTTCGCCAAATTGGATTTTTACGAAGGGGTCATTCCCACATAACCCTTAAACCCGTTTTTCTATCATTTTAGGACCTTGAAACCTAAAGATCTGAAAATCTCGGATCAGCACTGCCCCATGAAACATTAGTTGTTATTCTGTGTTTAATGCGGCTTCTAAAAATCAAACGAGTACGTCATATTAATTCCATTAGGTAAGAAAATGTACAATTTGTATGTGGTTGCGAAATCGAAATATTTTTACAATCTTTCATTTGGTGTATCAGGAAAATTTGTACCGTTATGTTGCCAACTTGGCTAAAATGTAGTGACGTAGTGACGTTGACATATTCTTTTGGGCAAGTCTTTGATCTACAATTTTTATCAATACTTTTGTAATTAGTTAATCCAGAAAATTAAAAACCTTAAATCACCAATTATGGATGAAGAATACGATGCAATCGTTCTAGGAACTGGTTTAAAGGAATGTATTCTTAGTGGAATGCTCTCAGTATCAGGAAAAAAAGTTTTACATGTCGATCGTAACAAATACTATGGTGGAGAATCCGCCTCTATTTGTCCTTTGGAGGAGCTGTTTTCTAAGTTTGGCGCTCCAGCCCCGGATGAAAGCTATGGAAGAGGTAGGGATTGGAACGTTGACTTAATTCCAAAGTTCTTAATGGCTAATGGTTCATTGGTAAAATTGCTGATACATACTGGAGTGACTAGATACTTGGAATTTAAGAGTGTTGAAGGCAGTTATGTTTACAAAGGCGGAAAAATATCTAAAGTAAGTTTTTTCATTAATTTACAAATAATATAATGGTATTGTAATCTCGCCTTTCTTTTCTCTGGTGTGTGTGTCAGGTTTCTTATATATGCTTACATATTAGAGGTTTTCTGAATCAATATATAATATTCGTATCAATTTTTGAAATCAAAGTAATGGTTTGTGTGATATGGGTCACTGTTACTAAAAAAATTCTTATCATTGATGATTTATTTAGTACTAGCAACAGAATTGTTTGAACTGTAGGTGCGGATTACCCAACTCTAACTTGATTTAAGCTTTATTGTGGAGAATATAAAATATCCTCATTCACAAAGCAGTGTAGGTACAATAATTTAAATATAAGGAATCTAAATATTAATATTGTAATCATATATTTATTGTTTTTATAACTTTGCAGTATGTCACAGGACTGATGTTAAAAAATAAATTAGTGGATTTTGCAGGTTAAAATAAGACTTTCTTGTCATATTTCACTTTTCTGACAAATATTTAATGTAACTAACACTAGTGTTATCTGTATTTATATGAAACATTTTGTTCAATATAAAGTTAATATAGTTAGATATATAATTAATATAAAATTAAATGTACAAAGTTCTTTCTCCTAACAAATACTGTGTAACACTAGTGTTATCTAATATAAAATATAGTTACAAAATTAATATAACATAAATGCCATACTGTGTAAAATAAATCAAATTTGCTATACTATAAACGCATAAGTGATTAAAGTGATCTGAAACAAAGAAGATTTACACAGTTATGCAGCCCAGGGTACCTTGAGAAAATTTATGGTATATGAGAAGAAAAAGGTAGGTGAACATCCGTCCTTTGTATTGTTACAGCAAATTAATTGATCTTTTGAACCAGCTATTTAAAGTTTTTGTTTATTTTTGTACACATTTAATAATGGAATTTAATATAATTTATATCAGAATTCAGATACAAAGAGATATAACAAGTAATACAAAAATTTAAGCTCGAAAATGCTCTTTAAATTTAAATTTAATTCATTCAATCTAAATTCTACCTTGCATATTTTCTTAAAATTATTGCTGAAAAGCATACATATTAAGTTATGTACAAGTGTTATCTTAGAAGTAATCATATTTTTTAGCAAGAAAAACTACTTCAAACTTCGTAATATGATAGCTATATATTGGGTGTAGTAATGCATGTCTTCAAATTAATTTTTGGTTTCGGTTAGAAGCATTATTGTCAGTATTTAAATTGTGCACATACAAATAAAGGGGATCATTTTTGTAACTCATTTTGTTAGTGATTTGGAGGGTTGTATGCTAAACCAAGGAGGACCATGTGCACCCTGGGCCGTGTGTTAAGTACACCTGATTTAATAATAATAATAATGAAAATAATACATTTATGAAAAAACAATGGTTACTACAACAAATAAGTTATTAAATTATACTAAACTAATGCTTACATTTTAGTTTATTTTGTATAAAACACTGTTATGTTTCTGTGGGTATTGGGTATTCATTGGTATATTACAAGATATTTTAATGAGTGCCTAGATAATAAAACGTCTGTATGCACTCCTGTAGTTAATTTTTATGTAACTAATTATTATTTTGCTATTCTTCATAATTAGTCAGTCAGAAAATAGCATATAACTATAATCGTAAACATACATTAAAACTTGATATTGTTGCAAGAACTTAAAGAAATAAAATAAATTGTGGGTTTCTCGGACTATCTGAAAATCAATATTCTTAGACATCTTGAATATTATTTTACAAGTGCAATAAAAAAGCAGTTATATATATATATATATATATATATATATATATATATATATATATTTATATATATATATGTTATATATATATATATATATATATATATATATATATATATATATATATATATATATATATATATATATATATATATATATATATATATATATATATATATATATATATATATATATATATATATATATATATATATATATATATATATATATATATATATATATATATATATATATATATATATATATATATATATATATATATATATATATATATATATATATATATATATATATATATATATATATATATATATATATATATATATATATATATATATATATATATATATATATATATATATATATATATATATATATATATATATATATATATATATATATATATATATATATATATATATATATATATATATATATATATATATATATATATATATATATATATATATATATATATATATATATATATATATATATATATATATATATATATTATATATATATATATATCATATATATATATATATATATATATATATATATATATATATATATATATATATATATATATATATATATATATATATATAAATAATAATATAATAAAATATTAGTGTACATGAATTAGTGCCTTTGGTTCTGTTTGAGGAGTACAATGCTGAGGGCAAGCAACAGGAAACAGCAAGTGCAAAGACTTCTAGACGAATTGAAGGATCTCCTCTTCTAAGTGATACTGAAACCTGTTCAAATAATTTTCCATGTCTCCCAAGAATTTGTTGCTCCGTGACTATCTGTCATCAGAATATCAATGTAATATCAATAAAATTTTAGATTTGGATAGCTCTTTGGTGGGTTGCAATACTTGTGACTTACTTTTTATTGTTAAGTGAATACTGGCAAAGTGCACACAACAGTTGGAAGAGAGTAAACTTTGTAATTTTACATTATGTACTTACTTATTTCCGCCGCACTACTTTCAAGAATGGCGGTGTAGTAATTTTTAAACATGTCAATTTTTCCTGTAGCTATACTGTGTGTAATGTTTCCTAGTCCTGTGTAGAAGGTTCCTGTATAAAGATAGACTCCTTAAAAATTATTTTGATTGTCATTTACCTTCCACCAAGGGGTAATTTTAATCAGTTATTAGCATTGTTCTGTGATTTATTAGAAAACTTGGGCAATCCATTTTATTCATTTGTAATCGGTGGCGATTTTAACATTAACTTTTTATGACATAGTGATATTTTGATGTTGCTCTATATTCATTGTGTTGTAAAATTTCCTACGAGAGTATCTCAAAACTTAAGTACCTGTATAGATAATTTTTTATAAACACCAGTCTTAAAGTTTGTGTGTCTGTGGTAAATCTGGGTCTTTCTGATCACTATTCACAGTATCTTAGTAAATATGTAGTTAGGAAAGCAACTAGGAAACTTCCAAGGTTAGAATATAAAAGAATTTTCTCTAATGAAAACTCCAAATGTTTTATTAGTTTGTTGAGGCAAGAGGAATGGACCAGTGTGAATTGTGAAACTTCCTCTGAGAATGCTTTTAATATTTTTGCTAATACTTTGTTTCATTATTTTGAAGTTTGTTTTCCATTAAAGAAATGTCATCTGATCACAGCAAGGAGAGACAAAATAGCACCACTAACAGAAGAGTTGGTTAAATTGAAGGAAAATGCTAAATTATATATGGACCTTTCTAAATTTGACAAAAAATGTAGTACCTAGGGTAATAAATTGCATTCCATGTATAGAGATGAATTAAAAAAAGTTTAACAAAAAAGTAATGATAATTATGTTTTTAACTCTCAAAATAAGTCTAGAGCTACGTGGCAGATAATTAATGACTTGTGAAAGAATGACAATAGTAACAGAAAGGATATTTTGATATTTCAGAATAATAACAAACTATGATCTTACTGTTGCTAATATTTTTAATAAAAAATTTACTTCTTTCTAGGCCACTTCTTCATTGAGTGAATCCATTTAATTTTTCTGTAAAGGGCAAATTTTAATAATAAAAATAAAAAAAAATTTTTTGTTAAATATTTGAAAATGTAATAAAATTCCAAGGATAGAATTTTATATTAACTGGTGTTTTTAGCAAATTTAACTTGCTAGTTAAAATAGGTAGATTCACAGTGATAATAAATTTTAAATATCCAGTCAATATGTATTAATGATTATTGTAGTAGTCACGTGTTGTTACTACTCATAACTAAGAATTGCAGATTTTTTTTGTTTCTGACTTTAAAGAGTTGTAACTTGGAAGGCGTGCATTTTAGGACATAATATGTTCATAGGAGAAAAAGTCTTATTTTAACCTGAAGAATACATACTTTATTTTAGCTGTTAGATCTGGGACACTGTATAAGTAAATTATGGATTTATAATATTACAAACAATAATAATAATTATTGTTCATTTAAAGTACAGAATTTAGATACTTAATAAAAGAGTTCTTATAGTATACATAAGCTAAATATATATAGTAATAATTAAACATTCTCAGAATTTGATTTAATGTATGACATTTTAGTAAAACTCAAGATGATATGTATACAATACAAATCATTACATTCAAATATATTTTTTTTCAAATCATTTAATTGATTCTCATATTAAATAAAAGCTGATATGTATTTAAGTATTGATAGGTATAGGTAATTAATATTCTATTTAGGTACCTGTAGATCAAAAAGAAGCCCTTGCATCAGATCTTATGGGCATGTTTGAAAAAAGACGTTTTCGTAATTTCTTGATATATGTGCAAGATTTTGTTGAAGAAGATCCTAAAACATGGAAAGATTTTGATCCCAGGAGTCAGAACATGACTGCTTTATATGATAAATTTGGGTTAGATAAAAATACTCAGGATTTCACTGGTCATGCTTTAGCTCTTTATAGAGATGATGACTATTTGAACCATCCAGCTATCGAGACAATTAAGAGGATTAAGCTGTATTCCGATTCCCTGGCAAGATATGGAAAATCTCCATATTTGTATCCTATGTATGGTTTAGGGGAACTGCCACAAGGTATGAATTAGTGTAAGTTGTACAATGCATGTGTCTGTTTAATTTTGTGATATCAAATTTTGATTAAAAAATGTTGCATTAACCATTTTTTATCAGTTTCACAGTCTTGTAGCCACATCCAAACTTTATAGTATTGATTCTGTTATTTATATAAAAGACATCAACTAGTTACAAAAATACATGATATATAAATATTAACAAATTAATGATCTTAACAATCTCAAGCACATTAAATGTTTTGAAGAGTCTGATATACTGATGTCCTGCTATCATTTTGACGCCTGTAGATTGACGAATTCCATTTAATAGAGCATCCTCATAATAAATAAAATAACTATACCTTGTGATAATTATTGTTCCCTTTTGGAATCTGTTATATCATTTAATAATATGGATTTGAAATGTCAAAGTGAGGTTAGATATAACTTTCATACAGCTGATTATTTGGCATTTATTTATTTATTTATTTTCATAACAACAAAAATGTACAATACATAATGATAAAGCAAATCAGATATTAACAATAGATAGCATCTAGTTATTAAATACCTGTATATGCTAAAAAAACCAAAACATGTACAGAATATAAAAATAAATTTATACATATATCTGTAATTAATTTACTTAAAAACTAGGCGACAAAGTTTGATTCAACAAGAAACAAATAATAAAATTACAATAAAAAACATTAATAATTAATGATTTATAACTGAGATACCTGAGTAAGCACAATTCATACAATATCAAAATTTATAAACAAAAACATTCTATAAGAATATCACTATCAGTGAGTTACTATATAGAATAGAATAGTTTTTTGTTTTTTTTGATATTCATTTATTTCTGACCCCTAATCAGTAATGATTCACTGTTATCAGGGCCTTCAAAAAAATTTTTACATTAGGTACTCTTATTTATAACTTAATTTTCAGATTGTTCTTCAGTGTTTCATTTTTAATAGCGTGTACTAGTTTAACTTGTTCCAGTGCTTTTAGTTTTTTGATGTTTAAGATTGATGTTTGTTCATACACCTGTTGTGTTGCTGTATAATAGTCTAGTTGAAAAATTGCTTCAATAGTTTTATTTTGTATGGGTTGCAACATATTCAAAGATAGTTTGGAGCATTGCCCCAACATGGTAATAGATACCTTATGTGTGGTTCGATAAAAGAATTATACAACATATGTCTTGCTTTTTTATTTAGTTGATTCGTGCATGTTCTAATGGCATCCGCAATGAGGACGATCTCCTTTTAAACACTCTCTATTTGTTCTTTCCATGTTAGATTTTCTGTTTTTATGAGGTCAAAGTATCTGTATTCTGTCACCTTTTCCAATTTACCTTATTTAGGGTTACAGATATATCACCGGATGGTTTATTTTTTTGCTTTATAACCATACACACTGTTTGTTTTATATTGATGGACAATTTATTTTGGCACAGCCATTTATAGTAAATATCAAGATCTCTATTTATACCACTTTCTAGTTCTTTAATGTCTCTTGCTAATGCTATGAGTATAGTGTCATCTGTGAACATAAAATATCTTGCCTTTAGTCCGGCATATTTTAAACTCTGCACATATAATAAGTATTGTAGAGGCCCAAGTACAGAGTCCTGAGCAACATCCACGTTCAGTTCAACTTTGTCACTAATACCATCATTTACTATAGTGAAATGTTTTCTATTTTTGGAGTATGATTCCGGTAGACTATATGCAACACCTCAAATTCCCACTTTTTGAATCTTGTTTAAAAGTATATCAATATTGACTGTGTCGAAAGCTTTCTGTAGGTCTACGAAGACCACTATAATGTATTTATTTTTATCAATTTCAGCGCTAACATACTTAAGCAGATCCACTGTTGCACCTAAAGTATTGCTCTGTTTCTGAAATTCATACTGGTACTGGTCGAAATTGAAGTTTACATTTATAAATTCTATTAGTCTCTGTTTTATGGCCTTTTCCACTATTTTTGAGAAGGTATTTAGTATTGAGATCCGTCGGTAGTTACCGAGTTCGTCTATAAGGCCTTTTTTGTGTATTGGCACAATTTTTGCAGTTTTCAGTTCTTCTGCGAAAACGCCACTTTCCAAAATTTGACTTGTAAGTGTCACTACTTTTGCGCCTACTATGTGAAACAACCTACTTATGTCTTCCTTCGTGATATTGTCTTCACCAGGTGAACAGTTATTTTTAATCTCACTTAGTGTATTTCTAATTTCTTTTATGTCTGTAGGTCTCCCAAAAATAGATTCCCTACATTCTTCCTCTGGAAATTTTATTAAATTTGATTTTTCAATTTTATTTGCCAATGTCTGGCCTATTTTTGAAAAATATGTATTGAACTCTTGAGAGATCTTATCTTGGTGTTCCAAAATTTGTCCTTCAACACTTTGTATTTTACTAATTTTATTTTTTTTCCTGTTACTTCTAGAACACAGTTCATTTAAAAAGTTCTACATCTTTTTTGAATCTTGCCAGCTTCTTGGAATTTTCTTTGAGAATACTGTTTTCTTTAATTCTTCCCTCATTTTATTTACTTCATTTTTTTTCTTTTTAAATTCTTTTTTAGTGTATTCATTACCAAGTTTTTTCCATCTGACATACAGTTTGTCCCTTTCTTTAATCTTTTCCTTTGAACATTGTTTTTTGTTTCGTTCATAATATGTCTAAGTTGTTCAAAACTAGTTACATCTTGATGCAGTCTTGTTTCGACCTTTTCTGTCAAGTTTTGTACATGGAGTTTGGTTCTTTTAATTCTTTCCTTTTTATTTTTTTCCACCAATTTATTTACTTCTATATAAAGTAGCTTATGGTCAGAGATGACATGGTCTTCTAGTTGAATATTACATGATACATTCTTGTTTATTATAACATGATCCAATATACTGGCAGTAGTTGAGTATATTCTTGTAGTGTTTTGTTCGTTTATTAGTTTTGGAAACGACAACTATTTATTTCAGTATTATATTTATATTCCATTACAGTTTGTGTATCTACCAGCAAATCCAAATTTATATCTCCTATGATTACACAGGGAGATCTCTGGACTTCCATTATTTTAACGATTTGTTCTAAAAAGTTTATTGTGTGGCTTTTTGGCGGTCTGTAGATACTAATGATTGTATAATTTAGCTTTGGTAAACATACTGAGAGCATATTACAGTTATTCATATTTATATGTGACATATCATTACAAGTATAGTCTATATCACTTCTAATAAATATGCTTGTTCCTCCACCCCTTGAGATTCTACAGTTGTGTATGGCATAATATGATGGAATATTAAAATAGTCTGCTTCGTTAGGGTAAATCCATGTCTCTGTAAGGACAACAATGTGTACCTTCTTGTTATGCATGTTGATAATATCGATGAGATCATCCATCTTATTTTTCAAGCTTCTATATTTATATACAATGCATATGATTTTTCATTTGTTAAGTGTATGAGGTTTTTTGTTTATATATAGGTCCTTGTTTTTATAACTTCAGGTCTTCTTCATTTCTTATCCTAATAGATGGCTCCCCGACAGTTCTTCTAAGAAAAATTTTTCCATCCAGGCAGTAGGCAGCTCTAGGGTTTTCTAAATTGTCGAGTTTTTTTAAATAATACCTGATTTATGTATGTTAAATCATCATTAAAGTATATATTTCTATTATTTCCTTGCAGGCCACACACATTTATTTTTATTCCCTTCCCTTCTTTGACTTTTTTTAAAATATTTTTCTTTACTTCTGTATTCCTTAATTTCACTACTATTGGAGCATCCTCCTTTTTGTTTATTATAACTTTTCGTGATACTGTCACTTTTTATGTTAAGTTTCATACTTCCAAGAACTTTCTCTATGATTTTTTTTGTGTCTTGCTCACTCTGTCTAGGAACACCGACCACCACTAAATTGTTTTGTTTTTCTTTCTGTTCTTGCATATTAAGTTTTGTTTCCAATATTTGCACCCTTTGTTTTAACTTTGTATTTTCGTTTCTTAACCTTTTTATTCTAGCTATAGCCTCTTCTGTCGTTGCCTTTTGGTCATCAAAGCTATCAGACATATGTTGTATTGATTTTTGTAGGTTTGCCATGTCTTCATCAATTTTTTTTTAATTGGGTTCAGAGCTTCTTTAAGCAATTCTTTTACAACGTTTTTTAACTTTTTTTCATCCATTTTTTCAAGTAATTCTTCACTCTGTGTTTGTTTAACTTCTCCTTTATCTCATGATCTTCAACAGTTAACCTTATTTTCTTTATTTGTAACCTTCGCTTGTGCCGCACAACTTGGGTGGAATGACAATTTACAGTATTCACACTCCAATGCAAAATTTCCTTATTTTTTGCAATGTTTACATATTTTCTGCCCAGAGTTCTGTTTTTCATTTTTTGATTCCATATTATGAGTTCATGATATACCAAACCACTCCCTAGACACCAGGGTCCCTTTTTTCCACCTACTCAATTCAGCAGGAAAACAGAAATCTCGAGCGGGAAATTGCGTACAATCCGGCAACGCGTCAAACAGCCGGTTTCCGGAATGTTTATGTTTACAATATGCGACTTTTTAATAGAAATCCCGAACAAAACACGCCTTCTTCACTTTGACAGACATCCCTGTCTATAACAATTCTATTTGTGTTGTTTTCAGCAAATTTAAAGTCCTTTTACCTCGAAATTTGAACACTTTTGCAAGACAAAGCACACAATCCTCACACTGTTGGCATATTTAAATAAAAAACCATATATTACCATAAAATAAATTATTGTATAAAGGGTCATCAAAAAGTATATATAAAAGAAAGAAAAAGTATAAAATTAAAAATAAATATAAATTTATAGTACACATTACAAAAACAAACACAAATAATAAATGTAAATGTAAAACATCTTAAAAAAATGTTTTTTTAGAAAAATAAATACACATAACATGCAATTAGAATATAAAAACTAAACAATTCGCACAAGAGTATGGAATAAGAAAACAAGACAAACTGTTAGTATAAATACTATCATGTGTCAAGCAGTAATGAAATGGTCAAGACTGCAAATATTCTTGTACCGAATAGAAAGCTTTATCAATAAGAAATTCTCTTACTTTGTTCCTAAAGTTGTTGCCTTTAGAACTGTATAGTATTTGGGCAGTTTATTATAAAGGGTCAGACAACTATATAAATGGAGATCTCTGAAAGAATTAGTTTTTGTGAGATGGAACACTAATGACATTCTCATTTCTAGTCTTGTACGACTTAGTCTTTCCAAGTTGTTTGTATAAATTAGACACTTAAAAATATATATACAGGGCAATCTTAAAATTCGCTTTTGAGTAAATATAGGCTTACAACTATCCTTGGGTTTGAGATTGAAAATCAGTCTTAAAATCCTTTTTTGTCCAATAAAGACTCTCTCCTATACTGCTCTACCTCCCCATGAAATAATATTAGATAAGTGGCTGTAAGTCAAAGAACAATAAACACTAAGCAAGCCAGCCTTGTGAAGTATATTCTTTAAGTTCAGAACAGCGAAGTAGGCAGAGTTAAGCTTAGTACAGACATGCTCGACGTGACTATTAAAGTTTAGGGATGAGTCTATTATAGTTCCTAAAAATTTGCTAGAATTTAAAAAACTAATGTTGTTAAGGCTATATTTAAAGGCAAGGGTTTACAAACAAACATATTCATATATACAGTTTTGTCGAAGTTAAGTATTAGGTGGTTACAACAAACGCTACAAACTTTTTTTAAACTAATGGGAAGCTCCTACGGGGTATATGCCGCTAATACCACCGTCGTATCATCGACATACATTGTAACTTATCCAGTACTAATATTTTCTGGCAGATCATTGGTATATAGTAAAAAAAGTAATGGTCCCAGTACTGACCTTTGGGGAACTCCAATATTACATGCCCCCATAGCTTACTGTCATCTCACGCCCAGATAAATGGGAATTAATCCATACTGTACAGCTTCAAAAGCAAAATATCTTTATTGACAGTATCAAATGCTATTGAAAGGTCAAAGAAGAGAGCCACAACATATTTTCCCTGGTCAAGCATAGAATAGACACAGTTTAAGAAACGATAGGAGGCTGTTTTAATTGACTTATTAGGTAAAAAACCATGCTGACATTCACTTAAAATATTGTATTTTTGAACAAAATTATATATACTATTATCTTATAAATTATTTTCTCTAAAATTTTAGAAAATATAATTGAAATTTGACAATAATTTTCTATATGGTCACGGTTGTTTCTTTTGTATAGTGGTATCACATTTGCAGTTTTTAGGATTTTTGGAAAAAATCCTTTGTGTAAACGTACATTTATTAAATATGTAAGGGGATATCTAATATAATCCCTGACGGCTTTAATAAGTTTTACATTTATACCATCAGAACCAGCAACATTTGTTATACATAATCTATAATATCATTTAGGGTTTTCTTAACAATCTGAGCTCGAAGTCTTTACCAGACACATGAAAAGAGTTATATACCATAGCAGCAGCACAACTATTGGTCATTTTATTATTATTTATAATCTCGTCTGAGTAAAACGACTTTAAAACAGTGTTATGGCAACAATTTTTGCTTTGTGAAGGGATAAATACAATTTTTTGTAGCATTATGCAATATTCTTGTTGAGATATTTTTATTTATTGAAATTATGAAATTATTGACATAATATAAAAATTGTTTATAAATATTAGACCTGTTTGAATTATCATATTTTGGCCATAAAATACGATTTGTGTAGTTACTAACTAACCGCAAGCAGACTATCTATATGCTTTTTCTGTAAATTTGTAGTACACTTAAGATCTAAAAATAAAACAACTGTATCATTTGAATTGTAGTTCTTTGTTACATTGAATATCGCATCTGAAAGGGCATAAACATCTGCTCCAGATTTCAGAAGTGATGCACGATTTAATGCAGAGTTATCCCCATACACCAGTACTTTGACTTCAGATGTTTTATTGGAAACAATACTAATGGTTGGCAGTGAAGATATTTCAGCACATGAAGTGGAACTATGTGTTTTGTTAGTCCAACCATGGTTGGTAGTTTGTGTTTCCACGTTACAGGATAATTTATTACTACACACAGTGTCAGCCATTTGTGTTTAAGATGTTTCTGTAGATAAATTAGACGTTTGTGTTTTTTTTTGGTAAATAAGTAACAGTAATAGTTTGTATTTCTGCATTGAGGAACAATTTACTGTTAACTTTTAGCGTCAAATTAAATATAGTCATTTTTTGTTTGCTAATAAGGTTGTCTTTACATTTTTTGTCATGAAGTAAGAACTTGTCTTTAAGGTTTATTTTCCTTAAAGATTGAACTTTTGTTTCCCTGGCTAGTCGATCTCAAAGGTTAGACAAAATATTATGTGTAGTATCTTTGTTCTTTTCTTCGTCCGATTCCAGAACCGTTATGTACAGTATAGAGTTAACGTATGTAATGCGTGTTTGTCTCTACCGATTTCGCCTGGTTCTTCTAGTTTCGTTATAGTTTTAAAACGTAATTTTGCGAACATAGCAATATTTAGACCTCGCCGTTTTACCATGCGTGATAGCGGTCCCGAAATTTCAGTATTTAGTGCCCTGTTATATAGTTTAATTATTTAAATGGAATGCCAAATTCTTCTTCAACAGCATTCACATTTTGACCAAGTGATAACGAAATCTCAATAAAAACTTTTTCTGTAAAAAATTTCGGATAAACAAGCCTAAATTCCTTAGCAAAATCGGTGCAAGTGTACCCATCAATAATATAAATATAAACATTGGTTGTTTGAGTGCAAGTGTACTCACAGTAAATATAAACATAAACAAGCATCAAAATAAACATCTCTCAAAAGTATAAACATAAAGATTCCTGAGTGCGGACGTTAGTATCACCCCACAACCAAAATTGTACAAAAATAGTACAATCTGAAGTGAATTGTCGCGTGACGTCATTCGGAGAAAAACCACCATTTTTAACATTAATTTTAATATTGCTCAAAATTTCTAATTTTTTAGTGTTTATTTTAAAGTTTTCATTCTTTTTAACATATCAAATTTTTTCCTGAGCATGTTGTACTTTTGAATTGAGTAGAAAGTCTCAGGATTGACTCACTATAAATCTGAACAATTTAAAATGAATTCTATATAATTGTACAGTGCCACAATTTATTTCATCCTAGCTGTTTAGAAAGGATGAAAAACTTTACCAAGATAAGCAACAACACTCTTTTCTGTTCAACTGAATGCTTGGAAGCAAACAATTATAATGAGGTGGCCTCACCTAAAAATCTGATCAGAGATCTTCAAATTGAACTGGATGAAAAGAACAGGCATATTGAGAGGCTGAGGCGTGATTTCTCCATTTATAAAAAGGAGTGTGCTCGAAGTAGTAGTAGGATCACCTAAGCGAAATTGATAGGTTAAAAAACTCTTTAAAACAGCTCTCGGATAAGCAAACTGTAGACGCAAAGCTGCCTGATGGAATTCTGATAAACAAACTAAATTTTTATGGAATTCGTGGTACTTCTTTAAATTGGTTCAAATCTTATCTTGGGAAAAGGCAACAACTTGTAAGGGCTAATGGTTCCGATTCTGATTGTAAGTTGATTACAAGTGGAGTCCCTCAAGGTTCAGTCTTGGGACCTATTCTTTTTTTGTTATACATTAATGATATCACGAACCTTAAAATTAATGGAAGAATCTCCCTTTTTGCTGATGACACAAGCATAACATGGAGTGATTTTGATACAACGTTTTTACACTCTAGTATCTCCAAAGACTTGGTTATAATTAAGGCTTGGTCCGATTCCAATATGCTTTGTTTTAACGTCGATAAAACGGTGGCGTTATCTTATAAGGGAACTTTACAACCACTTCAGGTACATAACAGCAATATTGAATACGTAGAGTCGGTTAAATTCCTGGGTTTAAATATAAATAACAACCTAAAATGGTCTAATCATATTGACACCTTAACTAAAAAACTTTCTACCGCCTGCTTCGCCATTCGATCAGTTTCAAAAGAACTAGACGTTCCTTCTGCCAGACTTACTTATTTCTCTTTATTTGAATCCCACCTCTGCTAGGCCTTCCCTTTTGGGGCTGCTGTACCACCGAGCAATTTCGTAGTATTTTTATGCTTCAAAAGAGAGCCATTCGTTATTTGTTTGGTCTAAATAATAGAGCTCACTGCCAATACTATTTCAAAAAACATGAAATATTAACACTTCCTGCATTATTTATTTTGGAAACGGTATGTTTGCTGAGAAAACATATAAACACCCTCCCAGAAAGGCTACAACATGTATACCCTACCAGAAACTCTAGGCATGATATTTATCTTCCCATTCGTTCCACAGAATTAATAAAAAAATCAATTATTTACAACGCCATAAAACTTTACAACAATCTGCCAGTACATTTAAAATCTATCCCTATGCTTGCACAATTTCGAAAAAACACCAAAGCATACCTCATTGAGAGACCATTTTACAGCGTTAATGATTTTTTTTTCAGTGAGTAAGTCTCTTTAAATTGTCACTAAACTCGCTTGTTTACTTAAATCTTTTGTGAGTCATGTCCTAACTCGTAGCATAGAATTTTGTAAATCATTATATAGGGAAAAGAACTGTCGAACATTCACTTAAAACTTAATTATTTTTGTTAGGTATTGGATTAAAAACAATTTAATTCTTTTTGTATACTACTTTCTACACTAGTTCAATATACCTTCTGTTTAACATCACAATTATTTGTATAACTATAATAACATAGAGTTTAAGGTCGCATAGTTGCAATTTTGATTTCAATGTCATCGAAATTATTCACCTCGTACATGTGTGTTTGTTTACTTTTATAAGGTTATCTTGATTCATTTACTGTTTGCAATGTTATGTTATATTCTAACGTGTGTTTTACGATTTGGTAAATTGATAATTTACATTTTTAAAAAAAAGCACTGACCTGTCGAAATTATTTTCGATTAATGTTTTGATATGTCTTATTTTTAGGTATATTTTGCTTTGTCCATAAAATTGTAAAATTTTTCTGCGGCAATAAAGCATACTTTTGTTTGTTTTGTTTGTTTGTTTGAGTTATTCATCCTGAATCTACCTGCTTTAGGACTGAAACTAAACTGGTCACTTATCACGATGTTGGTCTAGAAACTCTTATCTCTATGCTTAAGCTAAACAGTAGGAAATCAAAATCCAGTCCCCGAACCCCCAAAATCCACAGATATCCCTTCTAAATCACTCCACAACATAGAAGAAAAAAGAAAATCTGGTAGTAAAACAGGGGGAAAACTAAAAAGCAAACTAAAATTGATGACCACAATAGAAATAAGATAAAACCATCAGGAAGATATGTCAGAATCCTAAAAAGCCCTGAACTACATAAAAACAACAACATTTCCATTCTTAAGTCATCCACCGAAGAGACTATAGCTCGATGAAGCTATGATGAAGCCCAAAAATGTAGACCTGTTTATTTCTAGTTGACTATAAGTAAGCCTACGTTGGATCATTCTACACCAAAAAACGATGATGTACATTGTCCTATGTTAATTTCAGAGCACAGCTAATAATAGACCAGATTTTTATCAGATTCCCAGAATACCTGAAAGAACTAGGGCCCTCACTATAGGAAGAACAACTCCAAAGCCAAACCGTCCCAGAAAGCCCCAGATTTCGCTTCTTGGTACCTCAGATATTAGAGAATGTAACAGTCTACTGAAAGAGTTCACTGGGCATGCATATGATATGAACTGTCAAACACTACGACACGGACTTCTTCATGACCTCATTAAAAAGACTTATGAATATGGCAAAAACCTCACAAAGATGGTCTTCATAATATGGTTCCTGGATGGCAGCAATGTTAGATTTAGTCACAGATTTGACACCAGAGCACTGAAAGACATTCTATCTAGACCCGCATAGTGAATATTAATGCTAAAAGTCTTAGGTTGAAAGCATCTCAAATGGACTTTTTTTTACACAAAGAAAACTACCCAGAAGTTCTGTGTGTTACAGAGACTTGGCTGACCCAGAGTGAAGCATCTTGCTTTACTATTGCCGACTATGACCTGGTCACTCACTTCTGCAGAAAGGATGTTATTGGAGGTGGAACATCTGTGTTTGTTCGTAGCGACTTTGGTAAGACTAACACACTGGAACTTGATGCTGTCCAAGGAATTGAAAAACAGCTTGAAGTATGTGCAGCAACGATTATTTTGGCCAGCGACTTAAAAATGATTGCTCAATCTACCACCCTCCTGGAGCAGACTTCAAGTTGTTTTGCACCTGCCTTGAAAATCTTTTGTTACATGTTTGTAAAAATAATGTACTTTTATTTGTGTGTGGAGATTTTAATTATAATTTTTTGCAAATAGATAGGAATATTTTAAACATTGTAAATATATTTAGCTCATATGGTTTGGCAAAATCCTTTTCGGAACCTTCGAGAATACAGGGAAACTCCCACACTCTAGTTGATAATGTGTTTACCAATGCTATTGTGATCCAAGCAAGCAGCCTTGACATAACATTTTCTGACTACAGAGCACGGATTTTGAGTTTTGACATGGGCAGTTATACTAGGGATGCTCCTCCATCCAGGGTGGTGAAACGTGTCTTTTCTATAGAAAATAAAAACTATTTTAACCATCTGTTGTTGACAGAAAATTGGATGCATAAATTGAAAGTTCAGATAAATGTTCTTACTCTTTTTTCTACCTTCTATAGTTTGTTTAACATGGCCTTCCCATACACCAGTTTAAAAAACAAGTCAAATAACCACATAAAAAATCCGTGGATTACACTCGACCTTATAAATGAAGGTGATAATCTTAGACAATTAAACAGGCTTGTTAAAACTTCTAATTGCCAAGACTTACTAATAACATACAAAGAAAGGCTTAAAACCCATAAAAAAATATTGCACATGCTAAAAAGGATTACAATTCCAATAAGCTATTGACATCTAACAACATTACAAAAAGTGCATGGCAATGGTGAAAACATCAATGAACCAAACAAAATGGCTAACCAATTTAATTCATATTTTACAAATTCCGTTTTAAATCTTGTTGACAAAACACCAGTATCAACAGACGTTATTGTCCCCTGCAATGCGATTCCCCACACTATATTTTTGGTTCCACTGACTGAGGGTGAGGTTTTAGAACTAGTAAAGTCTGTCTCAACTAAAAGATCATGTGGTGAAGATGAGGTGCCATGTTGCCTCCTGGGTGACTGTATCGCTCAGATTGTGACTCCATTAACTTTTTTGATAAATGCCTCCCTACAACATGGATATTTTCCCCAGGATCTAAAGAAGGCAGTAGTGGTTCCAATTCATAAAAGGGCAGCACAACCGCCATCGAGAACTACAGGCCAATCGCCTTACTGTCTGTTTTTTCGAAGGTCTCTGAGAGGTCTTTTAAGACAAGACTGGTTGGTTTTTTTAACCACTATCAGGTTCTTACTTATAGACAGTACGGTTTTCAGTTTGGATGCTCTACGGAGGATGCCATACTGTCGCTATACCTAAAATTACTCGAAAACTTTAACAAAAGACTTAAAACTCTTGGGATATTTTATGACTTCTCCAAGGCCTTCGACACCATAAATTATAACATTTTGCTGGAAAAATTAAATCACTATGGAATAAGAGGACCGGCGCTTGATTGGATAAGAACTTACTTAGCTGATAGGGTGCAGGCTGTAAAACTGGTAAACAAGGAAGGTGTCACTGTTTCAGACTGGGTTAATGTTAGGGTGGGTGTACCACAGGGCAGTGTGTTAGGACCTATACTTTTTCTAGCCTTTATAAATGACTTACCTCTATTTGTTAAAGATAGTCATATAACCTTGTTTGCTGATCATACAACTACAGCATTGGGAGCAGCTGACTATGAAACACTTTGTGAAAAGGCAAAGAGTTGTTTGTCTGACATCGTTGCGTGGTGTAAAAAAAATGGACTCTGCTTGAACCAGTCCAAAACCAGTCTTGTATTTACCCCTCTGAGGGTGACTCAGGATAGAAGTTTTCTGTTGAGGAATAGTGGGTCAAGTCTCATACAACATGAATCTGTGAACTTCTTGGGGATCGCTTTCGACCAGCACCTCAGTTGGGATAGCCAGGTTGAAGATATTTGCAAAAAACTATGCTCAAAAAATTATGCTATCCTTCAATTGAGGGATTCTGTGGATGCATTCACTCTGAAGACCTTCTATTACGCAACTATACAATCTACCCTATCTTATGGTCTGCTTGCAGCCAGAAAAGGATTCTTCGAAATATGTTTCGTATACCTTTTGAAGCCACTTGTCGGCCAACCTTTCAATCACAAAAAATTTTAACTCTCATAAACCTGTTCATCTTACAGTGTGCTTGTCATATTTTTAAACATCGCCTTGAGTTCGTAACATGCGGGGAGATTAATCAATATATCACGAGAAACTCTATGTCCCCTGTGCCCGCCTGACTCAAGTACAAATACTCTTTTTTTTGTGTTATTTACTCCGTAAATAACACAATAAAAACTCGGTAAAACATCGAAAATAAATCGCATTTTTTGTATAGTGGACAAGTTTTTTTCAGTTAATTTAATCTGTACCTATGAAAATAGAAAAAAAATGGTGATATAAGTGAATTATAACAATTAGTAAAACGAGTTAAATTCCTGAACAGTTCAGTTATATGGGCAAAAAAAAACACATTCCAATGCTTTTGTGTACATTATATACTTTAATTTCTTTTTGTGCCAATTGTAAACAAACAATTGAAAATGATGAATCTTATTATAAATGTGATTTATGTGTGCAACCACTACATAAAAATTGTGTATTGTTATCAGCATCAGAAATAAAATGTATGCCTCTCCAGAAAAGTGTATTAAATTTATTATGTAAGGATTGCAAAAAATGTATGCTTAAAATACCATGTATGATCGAATTAATAGAAGAAATGAAAAATGAACTGACATTTCTAAGAAAAGAAGTCAATGAGCTGAAAGCTGACCTAAAAAATAACAAAGGAATAAATCACACAGCACCAACGTTTGCAACCGTGCTAAAATCTAGCGCTGATAAAAAGAATTCAGATAAGAAACAACAGTCTCATACTGTAATAATAAAACCCAAACTAAAACAAAAATCAGAAAAAACGAAACGTGACTTACTGCAAAAAATAAAGCCACATCAATTAAAAATAGGCATAAAAAATTTGAGAGAAACAAAACCGGGAAATGTAATTGTTAAATGTATGAATAAAGAAGATATTCATATATTAAAAGAGGCTACAGAAAATAGTCTTGGCGATAACTACAACATAGAAACGCCAAAATTAAACCTTCCCAGAATGAAGATAGTAGGCTATCGAGGAGAACATGGTTCTGAGGAGCTAGAATTTCTTATAAGACAGCAAAATAAATGGATAAACAATGATGACATCATGAAAATACAACACATTAAAAAGCAAAGAAACAAGAACAACTCAATTGTATTCTTTGAGTGTTCACCAGGATTATACTGGAAATTAATAGACTATAAAAAATATCTATAGAATGGGAAAGACTTAGTGTATATGAAAATTTAAGTGTAAACAGATGTTCTAAATGCCAAGGTTTTTATCACAAGAGTACAGAATGCGGGGACAGTGAAATATGTGAATATTGCGCTAATAATCATGCGAGCAGTGATTGTAGAAAAAAAATGCATAAACTGTGTTAATGCCAACGTCAAATTTAAAACCGAATATAAAACAGATCATACAGCGTCTGATCCAGCATGCCCATCGACTAATTACCATTTGGACCTTATTAGAAGTAGAACAGACTATGGTGAATAATGGTAATATACAACCAAGATATAATACTTCAGACTCTAGAAAATGAAAATAATACAAAGACACAATTGGTGGATAGTGAAGCGTTACAGGTTAAGATTAACCAGAATAATAGCCTCTTTAATTTGTTACATGCTAATATTAGAAGTGTACATAAAATATTGATAACTTAATATTAATGTTGGAAACTTTTCACTTAGACTTTAACGATATAATAGTGTTAAGCAAAACTTTTAAAATATCTTCAACAAATCAATGTAATATTCCAAGCTACCAATTATTTAATAATAATGCGGACTTTAATAAAAATGACGGTGTCATAATATTCGTAAAAAATCACATAAATGCGGATTTTTCAATTGTGAAGTTTAGTCCTTTCGCAGCAGTGGAGCTACAATAACAAAACATTTCAGTTTATTTGCATCAGTGGGTATATCCTTTCGTTCGTTTTCGAAACCCTTGTTTTTCTTTATATACTGCATTATCATGGCCTCAGTTGCTTGCCTTTTCACCCGGTTTAGATATATCCAGGCCCTTCTTTCACCTCCAGAAAAGCCATTTGTTTCAGTGTCGTTAGATATTTCTGCATTTCCTAGGCGTTTTTTGTAATGTCTTTGTAGTTGACGTTTTGGAAATTGAAAATCACCGTCATCTCCTTTGTTTAATTCGATGACACTATCAGATTCCGACAGTTGACGTTGGTCGCTTTTTCTATCATAGCTGTCAAAATTATGTCGCGATCGTGTTGCTATGTTGCTACCGCCATTGGAAATTGACGCATCCAATTTCACTGCAGTGTCCTGCGCCGACGCACTGGATCGTCTTGTGGGCGTGCGCTTTGTATTTGGACCATGGGTTACGAGGGATAGCGGGGACAGGGACGGGGGTGTTGGCTCTTTGTTTACCTTTTTTTGTTTTTCTCTTATGATTTTCAATTCCTTGGAAAGTTTTTCCACCTGGTCTTCCATATCATTTAATTTACCATGCAATATGTCCTAGTTTTCGATCATTTGGATGAGCAAACTGTTTAAAAGTCCATTTTCTCTTACCAAAGCTTCGATATTGGCGCCATCCACTTTGTGGTCGCCATTGCCTTGGGAACACGTTGGGCATGTGATTAAATTGTATCCAACCACTTTAACTCCCTTCAAACGCATTAAACACGCGGGGTGATATTGCTTTTCACATTTGGTACATTTTAATTCACCTTTTTGCGATCTTTTACAGTCCGCACAAACGCTTTTCGCGGGATCACCTAACTGTTCGTTCTCACTTGGCGCCATCTTTATCAAATACTAAAGGTAGAGAGGCAAAAAAAGTCCAAGAAGAATTTGTTAAGTTAAACAGAGAAATACGCACTAAGGACAACGTGATTGAACAACTAAAGGCAGAAAAATACCAACAAAAAGAAGAGCTGCTTAAAGAAATTAAGAAGCTAAGTAAGGAAAATGCTGATAAAAATAGATACATCGAAAGACAAAAACGTAACACGCAGGATTACTATTATTGTGTCCACGGAGGAAGAAAAATTTGTTAAGAAATTGGACAAGCAGAAAGAAGTCATAAACAAACAAGACAAGGAAATCATAAGTCATTTACAAAAGATTGAGGCTCTTAACCTTGAACTAGAAGAATTGAAAAAGACAAACTCAGAACTTGAGACAAAATTCCTTGTCACGTCTCAATACAAGAAAAATATGCTAACATCTATCGAAGTTTGGTCAAAAGAAAACGAATGTCTCATAAAAGACCTTAAAAAACACGTTTGGAGCTCGCAAATCTTAATAATAAGGATACTGCACCTTCATTACCGGAGATAACTCCATTGTTTTCAAGATGGCGGGTGAAGTGAACGTGATTGTTAATTCGGAGAGTGAGTTATTGTGTAAACATTGTAAAAAAGTTGTAGTTAATTATGTAAAATGTTTTAAATGTGTAGATGTGTACCATCCTAGTTGTTTGGTGCAGTCTGCAGCAAAGAGCGCCGTTTGTAGGCTTGGTTTGGTTTTGTCTGCGAGTGATAATTTAGATGTTATGAATCCAAATGATCTCGTGAAAAGTTACGCGGTTGAGAATAAATTTCTTAAGGAGCTTGTGAAAGAAGTGCAATGCAAATACGAACTCCTATTCGAAAATTGTGCTCTTCAAAAAGAAAAAATTAACTTTCTACAAGAAAAATTATTTAAAAAACTGTCATTTTCCGGCATCCCTAGATAATTCTAATTCAAGTCAAAAACATAAACAGCCTGAGCTGATCGAATTCGAACGTGATGGTCGACAAAGCTCAGACGTTAAGTTCAAAAGATTCCTCGAATCGTATTCGCTTTTCGCCCGAGATTACATATGCAACCAAAGCAGCACCAACTGGATCTGCCGGCACTCGCCCAAAAATTACCGTGAATCGGAATCCGGCCGCTATTTCACGTGGTCAAGATACAGCTGTTTCTTCGGACGGCAACACTGGAGCTGCTAGCAATAAATCGAAAATTACGATTCGAAATCCTACTGCTTCGCGCGATCGGGCGGCGTCTATCTCTTCTGTTGGCAACACTGAGAGGTCTGAAATAATGACATCTGACCAAAATGACAGAGTGGTGAGAAATCATAATAAACAGAAACAAGCGTATTTCAATCCGGCACAGCAGTCTTCCAGTTCGTATCGTCGAAGGCAGACCTCTGTGTTATTAACATAAGTGGTTCCACGTGTTCGGTTTTGCTGCTTTATTTCGGGGGGAAGCGGGAGACTCAAACGCTCAGAGTGGAAACTAACGACCCCGCTAGAAAGGGAGCAGACGCTGTGAACGTGTGAGGCCTAGTTGTTCCTGTATTCTATCCCGTTCGTCTGCCGCAGTTCTACATAGAATATTAGCGTAATGGCCGCTATGTGGCGGGAGTGGGAGGGGTAAGGGGATAGCTTGAAAGAAAAGGTTATCTCGTGAGACCAGTAATACTCTCAAGGGGCATCTAGTGGAAGCCAAGATGCATTAGAAAAGTTTTTAAAGAAAGACAAATTTAAAGATTTTGAAATACACGGGGTGACCGGGAGCTCAGAGCTCGCCATCCGGACATTCCACCGATAACGCTCCGAGGGTCGCCGGATAAAGCGAGTAAGCCCCGGACGGGGAGCAATCTGGCAAGTTGCGAAGTGCAGTGCCAAAAACATATATTGGAATTGGAATTGGAAATCCGGCACAGGTTAGAGACGCAATTTCGGAGGCCGAAACGGCGCTTAAGTTTGCGGAGCTCCAAAACTTGAACAATGATGCCTCCCAAAAACACACTCTTGAAGATGGGGGTGATTGGAAAACAGCTAGAACTAGGAGACGTCGATTTGTTGTTGGGGACAAGGACTCCTCTGATAATGCTGTCAAAGGGGTGCCCAGATATGTAGCCTTGCATGTCACGCGTCTACAACCGGGTACTAAGCCTGAAGACTTGAAGGCTTTGTTGCTGAATGAATTTCCTGAGGTCGACTGTATGGTACACACCTCCAAGCATCCTGAACTGTATACTTCAATGAAAGTTACAATTCATCAAGACAACTTTAAAAAGGCCTGGCGATGTGAAATCTGGTCAAAAGGTGCATTAGTTTCAAAGTTTTTTCCTCTGAGGAGGACTCCATCACAGGATCACGAGGAGAGTCCTCATTCCAACAACAACTAAATGGATCTAAGGGTAATTGTATCTTACAGTTTGTTAACTTTAACATTAGAAACTAGCGGGCCAAGGACAGAGAATTGTCATGCTTGTTAAAAGCTAGAACTTATCCTGAAATCTTAGCACTAACTGAAGTTTGGTGCTCGTCAGATGAGATAGCCAAGATACATATTGAAGGATACACTCTTGCAACATCATTTTGCAGAGAACAGAATCGTGGTGGCGGAGTTACTGTCTACTGCCGTGATGATATCGAGTTTGTCAATTTTGGTCTTAAGGTGAATTGTGTTGAAAATAATTTTGAATATGTAAATGTAAAAATTGTACTAGAAACATGTGTCTTATGTGTTGTTTGTTTATACAGACCACCTTCCTCAAATGTGAAATATTTTGTTGAAACCCTTCAGGAGCTTCTCAAGGATCTTTGTAAGTGTAATGAAAGGGAATTTTATATCGTATGTGGTGACTAATGTTAATTTTGATACATCAGTTAATGATAGTTATGCTAATCAGATTGTTAACAATTTTAATTCTTTTGGTTTGTCATCTAGCATAAATGAATACTCCAGGGTACATAACGGGGCAAAGTCTGTTATAGATAATGTTTTTACTTCCTTTGATTGTAAACTTGTAAATGCGGTGAACATTCATAGCCATTTGTCCGATCATTGCATGCAACTTGTGACTTTACCTATTTTTAAACCTAAACAAGAAATTTCCTTTCACTTCAAGTATATTAGACAGTTTGGCAAAGAAGCCAATATAATTACACTAAAGAGATTGTTAAGTAACGAATCTTGGCTCACGTTATACAATGATCGCACTAGTGCTGACTTTAAGTTTCAGTTATTTCTGGAGACTTTTGTAAAATTGGTTGAAATTGCATTTCCACTTGAGCTTTGAGGCTGTGTAATTGGCTTACAAATGAAATCGTTAACCAGGGCGAGAATTTAAGACTTATGCATAGGATCTGTCAACAGTCTGTTGATGAAAACATTCAACAGATATATAAAGTTAGACTAAAGGAACATAGACAACTTATTAATGATTCAAAAAAAGAATTTACTCTGAACTGTATAATAATTCACACAATCAGTCAAAGACTTCTTGTTTAATAATAAAAAATTAAACTGCCACTGATAAAAAATACCCTAAGACCTTCAAGGATGCCGAAGGTAATGTAATTCCTGATTTGACTTCGGCTGCTGTAGAATTCAATAAGTTTTTTGTTGATTCAGCTCACCATTCATTTAATAATAATAGATTGTAGATTTGGACCTTTTGTACAACACCAGTCTATGTTTCTTGATGCAGTAACAGATTTAGAGGTATATGATTTGATGTGTCGTGTATCGTCTAAGAAGTCAGGTGGTGTGGATGGTATACCCTGCTCCCTACTAGGACAAGTATCACAGCATATTGCTCCTATCCTAGCATTTTTGATAAATGAGTCATTTTCTGAAGGAATGTTTCCAAACAGTTAAAAACATCCATAATATGTCCAATTCGTAAGAAGGGAAGTAACATAAAATTGATAGTCAAAGTCAAAATATGCTTTATTGTCTAAAGTAAAAAGTACTCAATGACAAAGCTATAAAAATAAATATGTTAACAATCAAAATAATAAATAAATGAATGGGCAAGAAAGAATTTGAGACAAGTATGATTAAATCACTGCAAAAAAGCCCAAAGTCAAATTCCTCAATAAAAGAAAATAATTATACAACATTAGTATAAAACTGCACAAAACATAAAAAAAAACTAAAAAAAAAAAAAAAAATATATCACGTCACATTGCAACAATGATTATCAGTCATAATATATAATAACATAATACACAAGATTAAAAATTCAATAAACAGATTCATCAATACTATATCCTGTCCAACAAGTAAAAAAAAAAGAAACTAAAATAACATACTTAATACACTTAACATATGCAAGTCCTAAAGTATAATTATTAGTACAAAATATACACATATCATAATGCTTCTTATTATAATAAAATATAATTAAAATTCTTAGACAGAAATTCTTCAACACTATAAAAAGCCTCAGAGATCATTAGATTCTTAACCCTAATTCTAAACAATCTGTAATTACTGATGCTTCGAATACTGACTGGGAGGTTATTAAACATCTTTTTCGAGGTATAAAAAATAGAATTTTTACTTAGAGCTGATGAAGGTATAGGTAGACCAATATTGAAAGAGCTGCGGGTGCCCACCAAAGACAAGGTATGAATTCTGTCCAAATACTTTTTGTGCATCAGGCACACTGACTCCAATATAAACAGACCTGCTAAGTCAGAATTTTTTTTTGATTTAAATACAGGCTTACATGAATCACGAGATTTCATGCAGTACAAGTATCTTATAGAACGCTTCTGCAGGACGAAAACCGACCAAAATAAGTTATTGCAGCAAGAGCCCCAAAAACATATTCCGTATCTTAAATGTGCCTCGATAACTGAAAAATAGACATTCCTTGCCACTGTTTCATTTAATTCATTTCTGACTGTACGAACGGCATAACATCCAGAACTCAATGTTTTGTACAAGTTATTAATATGTACCTCAAATTTCAATTTATTGTCTATAAACAACCCTAAGAATTTGTTTTCTGTCATGTTTTTCATAGTCTGACCATCAAACAAGATTTCATTTATGTTGCATTTAAAATTTAAAATGTTGGTTTTTGCCACATTAAATGACAGATGATTCGCTTTGCACCATTCTTGTATGTTACGCAGGTCAGACCTCACCATATCATTTAGAATGTCGGGATTCTTGTGATGCGATAAAATTGTGGTATCATCGGCAAATGAGGTGCACTGTCCATTGCGCATGAAGGAAGGCAGGTCATTAACATATATCAAAAACAAAAGCGGTCCAAGAACTGGGTGATCTCTCTCTTACTGTAGAGTAGTACTGTAGACTTTTAAATTTTCTAGAACTCAAGAAAATTCTACCAAATAATCAGTATGGTTTCAGAGAAGATTGTTCAACTCAAGATGCCATACTGAGTGTTGTAAATAACATTGTTCATCAACTCGACACTAAATACCCTACTTTGGGATTGTTTTTTGATTATACCCGAGCTTTCGATCTTATTGATCATAAAATCTTATTAGCTAAACTTTTAAACTATGGCGTCAGGGGCATTCCAAATAGTTGGGTGGAATCCTATTTGACCAATAGGAAACAAAAAGTAATACTGCATTCAGAGAGCAGGGAGTACCATTCAGACTTATTGGACTTAGTAAGAGGTGTACCCCAGGAAAGTGTACTGGGACCTCTCCTATTTATTGTATTTATTGCTGACGTTACAAACTTCGTCACTGTTGGTAGTTCAATATTGTATGCAGATGACATGACTCTTTTATCAGTGAAAAGTGATAAAAATCTTCAAGCAATGGCGCACAATTGTGTAGGACAGACTTTTGACTATTGTTCCAATAATAATCTTGTTTTAAATTTGTCAAAAACCATTATGATGTTGTTTAATATGCACACTCAAGATTACTCCTTGTTGATAAGAACAAAAAACCATACAGTATAGCAGGTTCAAGTAATTAAGTTTTTAGGTTTATATATTGACAGCCGTTTGAGTTAGTCCTTTCATATTGATCATACTCTTAAGAAACTAGCTGTAAGCTCATTTGTAATTTGTAGACTTAGGTCAATTGTTGATAGAAAAATAATTTTATCTTATTATGCTTACGTATACTCACTACTTTCCTACGCTATAGTTGCTTGGGGAAATTGCAAGAGAATGCAGGATGTGCTAATAGCTCAAAAAAGAATTGTTCGAACAATTCTATTTCAAAATTCCAGACAGTCATGTCGTCCACTCTTTAAAAATTTAGGTCTATTGACCGTGACCTCAATTTACATACTTCAATGTTCATTATACATACAGAAACATATCACTGAATTTACCTCAACCAGGGATATGCATAACACCTATGATCTTAGGGACACTACTGATAGTCTAAGATTGCCGGCTCACAGACTGAGTATGACTGCTAGTAGTTCTTATATCTTGCCTATAAAAGTTTACAATCATCTTCCATTTAACATAAGAATTCAACGCCCTAAGCAGTTTAAGACGGCAGTTGTTGCATTGTTGTTGGGACATTCTATTTATGACATAAACGAATTCTTCTCGCTTGAGCTGTAACTTGCTGTATTGTTCTTTTATTTGTCCCGAATTTTAACATTGTATTGTATCTTATACCTACTGTTTAGTTTCATAATTTACAGTTCTTCTTGTTTCTAGTTTTATATTTTTTTATGTACTTGTGACGAAAGAGATGTCATTTTATGATCCACATTGTTAATTTTAAATAAATAAATAATAACAAACTTTGCAAATATTAATAACAATATGAGAGAAATATTAATAAAAAGTCAGGAATTCTACACCAACATCACACAACAACAAAATCACATACTACAAACTATATTGATGGTAAACACATCAAAAAATACATCAAGCTTGGGTAGTAGTAAGCTAACATAAATTTGTCCTCCTCAGTACAACATTCGAAGAAAATCTCAACTATTGGTCATAGGAGATGAAAGTGAGGGAGGGTGTGGATTGCATTTTAAGAACGGAACAAAATGCCGCTTTGATATAATTTATCAAATCATCAATATCAATATCAATATCAAAAATCAGCAATGCTGGAAGACATTGTTCAGGAAGCGGCGCAACTCTGTAGAAAGACAACCAAAGATGATTAGGCAATAATTTTCACGGGATTCCAAAGCACAAAGACAGGTGACTTAAGGAGATATAAAAATGTATTGGAACCACTTAAAAAACATCAGCGCAAAGCTAATAATTATCTCATCGCTTTATATTATTATATATGATTCTAGCCACTTCTACAACAGCGATAATGGATACCTCTCATACATGGGTAAGCAAGACTTAATAAAATTCCTTGTTGAAAACTACATAATGAGCAATGTGCAAGAATCGCCAAACCAAGCAGATACGCCAAATAAAGATCAGGTTAAGGATGAGACTGACAACACACTTCAAATTGGTCCAGACATTCAAAACACGCAGTAATCGGAAAAAGCAAACTTCAACCATGCCAGTACAGCAACAACAAACACAAACAACACATCTAGCAAAACAAATGATGGAAATGCCACTAAGACATATGCTACTCAGATTATACCTGAATCTTTTCAAGAACAACATCGCCTATAAAAGATATTTTACCTAAGAAAGAACTCACCATCGTGTCTCTAAATATTCAGATCCTAAGAAACAAGATCGACGAGGTGAAAGTAATAATAATAATAATAATAATATTTATTAGTCTCAGGAAAAAATACATTTTCATAGACAGGTCAGAATTTTAATAATTCAGTCACTAACTTAAAGTAATTAAAATAAAATTTAGACTGCAATACAATAACATTAACAATCAGATAAAAAAATTATAAAAAATTTTAAAAAAATACTATAAAAAACATCATATCATCAATATTGACTAACTTAATACATTTAATTAAAGTAAGATATTTAAGTCTCTGCTCTCTCTCAAGGCCTGCTTAAAATCACTAATGGAGTAAGGTGCTAAATGTACAATATACCTTTTCAGTCTCAGTTTAAAACTATTCAGGTTTAATTCCTGGAAATTTAAGGGAAGCAAATTAAATGCATCTATTCCAACATAGCTTGTTTTCTGCAAACGTGAATTAGGCTTAAAGATGTTCTTTTTAAAACGCGTGTCGTAATCGTGAATGGTCGTGTGAGATCTGTATTTGTCAAGGTGATTTTTAATGTATGTTAATTTTTCGTATACTATTAGTATACTATTAGAAAACTTAGAATACCCAGACATCATTTGTTTTACCGAACATTGGCTATCAACTAGTGAAAGAATCTGCATAGATGGGTATCAAACAAAATCATTCTATGCTAGATCTACCACACACGGAGGCAGTGCAATACTGATAAGGTAACAAATTATAGCAGAAAATGTTGCATGCTCCAAGTATAATGTCGAAAAAACATTTGAAGCATATTGCTTACATATTGTTTTGCGATAACTCCTGCCAGATATTGGTGAGACTTCCCAGGCGATCCAGTATCATCCTTGTGGGCGACTACAACATAAATTTCTTGGAAAATAGATATCGGAAACCGTAAGAGATACAAAAAAGTTTAAATGGGGAATGTTTTAGACAATTATTTTTACCTACTTACTTACTTACTTAATTAATATGCTTTATTGTTGGAGAATATTTACAAAGAAATCATTCTATGGACAAAGCAACTATAACTAAAATGTTAAATGTATATGTTAAAATAAACTTAATAGAATAAAGACACTTACCTAAACAGGACAAAACTTTGCACAAAAATATAAAGAAAAACAAACAAAAAGTATTTAAAATAGTTATCAAAATAAGTCATTAAAATATTCGTCCAGGCTGTAATATGGCTTCTGAATTGGTGCATTCCTCACATTCCTGCGGAACTGCAAGTACAGTAAAGATCTAGAATCGATGCTTAAATGATTATAGATCTTCAAGCTTTCATTGAGTGTTTAGTAAAGGTAAGTCTAGGAACCTCAAGTCGGATATTTAAGTGATGCCCATGTCTGGTATTGTAGATGTTATGAGAGTCACTCTGAATCTCACCTGTTGATAGTTTACGATGAATCAAACATACAATTTCCAGAATAAACAGATCTATTACCGTTAGAATTTTATATTTAATAAATAAAGGTTTACAATGATCTCGATACCCAGCCTTACTCATGTACCTAAGGGCTCTCTTTTCAATAAAGAACACCGAGTTCATAAGTTGTTGGCTATAGAATCCCCAAAACAGTGAATGATACAGTATTTTAGATACCAAGCTCGGTTGACACTACTCTGATAGCAAAACAACCAGAAGACAATTTTTTATTGAGTCCTATAATGTGATCTTCAAATCTAAGTTTTGTATCAATGCGTAGTCCAAGAAATTTTGTGACAGATTTATTTTTTATTAGTGTGTTATCTAAATTAAGGTCACTATAAGTAAATCCAAAAGTTAATATATCGGTTTTATTAATGTTGAAACAAAGTGAGTTTGAATTACACCATACCTTAATTTTATGAGATCGTTTTTAATTGTGTTTTTTAATAATTCGCTATCACTTGAATGCCACAACAGTACAGTATCTTCAGCAAAGAGTGTAAATGTGCCTTGAATGTCTAAGATTATTAATATACAACAAGAAAAGAATAGGTCCAAGCAACGAGCCTTGAGGTACTCCATGCCTTATACTAGATGAATTAGAGTAAGCACCATTTACCCTCACAATCTGCATCCTCTCCAAAAGATATGATGAGAACCATTCATGAGAGATACCTCTTATTCCATAGTATTAAAGCTTTTCCAACAGAACTCTGTGATTAACGCAATTGAATGCTTTAGAAAAATCACAGAATACTGTTGCAAGAGCCTGACCCTCATTAATGTTGGGGTACACATTCTGAAGCAGTGAAAACATGAGAGGTGTTTTTGAGCCTTGAAATCCAAATTGGGATGGTGTTAAAAGGTTATGCACCATAAGAAATTGCAACAATCTTGCTTTAACTTATTTTTCAATCACTTTCGAGAGAGTCGCAAGTAGAGATATAGGTCTAAAATTGGATGGGTCAGTTAAATCACCTCCGTTATGCAGAGGAATTACAATGGCCTTTTTTAAACAAGATGGAAATTTACCCTGTTAGAAAGAAATATTTATAGAGCTAGCGAGAGCCTGCAAAGCCACTCTTGGTAAGGCCTCCAATATTCTAAGAGATACACTATCTGAACCTGTGGAATGCTTATTCCTTATTTGACTAAAAGTTCTTTGAAGTTCATTAGTATCAGTACAAGCTAAACAAAAATCTTTTGGACACCGCATGTTTGTAAGATAGACCAGGGGATCTTTTTGAACAGGTAAGTTTGAAGTAAGTTTTTCGGCAATGGAGCAATAAAATTCATTTAGAATATTAGGGTTTAAATCATCAGTCATGTGTTGAATGTTATTTTTCCCTCTCAAACTATTTATTATCGACCATTGCTCCTTGGATTTATTACCAGCATTTGATATTCTGGCAGTATAGTATTTTTCCTTCGCACACTTTACTACTTGTCCATAAATGCAACAATAACTATTGAAGAAATTTATAAAAAAATCATTATATTGGTGAAATTTTCTAATTGTGTGAAGGCATCTTAAATTTTTAGCTGAGACCTTTATACCCCGAGTTATTCAAGGCTTTTTATTTTTCTTTTTAATTTTTTTCAGAGGAAAACATTTGTTAAAGACTTTACATAATTTGATGTGAAATGTGGTCAAAGGGACTGAAGAATAAATAGTATTTTTCCATGACATCAAAGCGCACTATTCTTGAAGATGCGTAACATTTGCTCTACTGAAAATCCTACCCATTTTATATCTTTGTCTAACCTTATGGTGTTCAAGAGGAATATGAACGAAAACAGATTCGTGATCTGAAAGGCCAGAAGGAAGTGTTTGACATTTTACATTTTGGGAGAAATTTGTACAAATATAAACTATAAATGTAGAGGAATGTTGGGTAATTCGCGTTATTTAACATAAATGCATTTTCAGATTAAATGAGTTAAACAAATTACATCATGTAGAGAAACTGATGTGTTGGGTTAATTAATATTCAAATCTCCCGCCAATAGTATTTTAGAGTTCAATGAAAGAGGAGACAAAAGGTTTTCTAATCTTTCCAGAAAGAAAGTCACATCACAGCCTGGCGGTCTATAAATACACAGTAGATACAAGTTACACTTTTTGTCAAAGATAATTGAGAACTCAAACTCTTTTTCAACTAGCATATTATTATATTTGTCAATAACACGTAAAGAAATAGTTTTTAAGAAGGGTCTTCTTTATAAAAATTATAGTACCACCATGAATTGCTGCCTTTCGGCAGAAACTTGTTAATGCCACATAGTCAGGTAAAAAACATGGTTCACTTTCCTTGAGCCATTGTTCAGTCAAGAGAACAAAATCAGGTTTATCATACAATTCGAGAAGTATTGCAAGTTCATCGACCTTATTTCGTATTGATTGTGTATTTAGTAAAAATAAAGTTACATTTGAACTAATTTTTATTTATTTATTTCATTATTCGTGCACAAAACTAATACATACATAGTATACATTAATTTATGTCATAAAGTAAATCATACTTATAATTGGAAGAATAATAGTGGATAAATGTTTATCTCTTATATTGGTGGTGCTTGAAACGATCTGACTTGACCTAAAAAAGAATCCATAGTAATCTGAACAACAGCATTATTCTGACTGTGATTTAATTGAATTGACTCTAAAGAGTTTGAGTTTTGTGTCAATTGTATTAAGTTACAAGAAACCTGTGCCTCATCGAAATCATTCAATGCCTCCCCCACAATAAAAGCTAACCATTTTTGTTTAAAAAATACCCCCCTTGGCAGTAGTGCCTGAAGTGAAATTTGTTATTTAAATTAATTAAGTTAATATTAGTCGAAAATTGTTTTAAATTTGAAACATACTTAGCTATCTTTCCGTTAAAGTGGTCTACAGCATTAAAAGAATTCGAGAAGCCATATCTAGAAGGAGAGGTACAAATAATTAGATTTGTGTAGAAACATTTGTTTGCTAACATTATGTAGAGAAACTGATGTGTTGGGTTCAGTTAAAACAATTACATAATCTTTATTAGATAAGCCAGCTAATATAGGTGTCAGAATCGTGGAATAAATTTTTCATTGATGCACTTGGTTTCGAAATCATTGCAATGACACAGAGTCTCCTAAAGCTCTGTTAAGTGGCTTGTAAAAATGTTTACAGTAGCCATCTGTCAGCACCAATACTTTCATAAATGACGTCGATCTACTAGTGAGTTTGTACATGAATGCCGTTTTGCTCAGGATTCAATTTTTTTTTTGAGATATTTTGAAAAAACCAAAAAACTGCATTTTCGAAAACCCCTCATAATTCCTTTATTTTTCAAATAGAGAACAATGTAAATTCTTGGATTTATCCTCCTTATTACAGGGTTCATATCGAGCAGTTGGAAAGAATGCAAAGAAAGTTTCTTGGATTGATAGGATATAAAATGAATATTAAAGTCGAAGTTATTAATTAGAATGACATCCAGTTGCTGGTAAACTTAAATTCGTTAGAAAATAGAAGAAAAATTCAAGACCTTTGTACATTGTATAAAATAATAAATTCAAATATTAATTGCCCAGAACTCTTAGATTAATTATCATTTTCAGTTTTACCAAGACAGACATGACTTTCACTCTCTTTGATGTAACTTTCCATCATACTAACTATGGTCCTTCGTGTTCAACTACTAGGTTCTGCAATATTGGAAATACTTATTCTGGTAGTATCAATTTAGATTTTTTTTCAGTGTAGCTTTTAACTCCTTCAAAAATCAAATAAAAAGGGAGATTAATATGAATAAATTATGAAATGAATGTATGTAATGTATTATAGTTAGGTAGGTAGTATCTGTATGTATGTAATGTATTATAATTAGGTTTAGGATTATTTTAAATCAATTTATGAATGGCATTGCCGTAAATAAATAAATAAAATATTTCTTATCCATACAAACATTATTAAGGCAACTTTTTACGTAAAATACGCCTGTTTAGTTAGATTTTTAGAACCATCGTCAACTTCGCATTTTGTTACTGCCCGTATATTTGATTTTAACCGTTTTTAAAAGAGTATTTTTTTAGCTTTTCAGTGAGTTATTATTAAGATGTAAAATGTGCGCATTAAAAGTTAATAAACATTTTTTTGAATTACCTAAATAAGAAATTAAAAACTAATAGGGATAAATAGCAATATTTTTTAATTCAACATTAAAGGGTATTTATTTAGCTTTTCAGCGTTGTATCACACTTGACAATTAAGTTATTATTATGATGGGAAAAGTGCATAATTGAAAATTAATAAGTTTTTTTTTTTAATTATCCAAATAAGAAATAAAACATTAATTGAGTTAAATAGCAAATACAAGAGTATTTCAAATAAAAATTCAATTTCATCTACAAGAAAAAGCGAATCGGAACTTCAGATCTGAAGTCAACCGTCTATGACGTCTTAAAATTAACTAAATACAAACTCTACAAGAAGAACTACCTACCTTCTCAATGTCGTTAATTACATAATATTATAATTAAAAATGTTGACCATTTTGTTCAGTGCACTGAATCAATACCTACTAAACAACTAGGCCTACACGCTTACGCGTGACGTCATCAAATTTAGGCCTATGTTATTTCAATACCTTCATTGGAAGGTACGGGTTATTTATAGGAACATATTTAAATGAGCATTTTTTTAAATTTCAGCAAATAAACATCAATTTATAGGGTTTATTTTATGAGTTTTTGAATCTGTCAAATTTATTCGGTTTCGCCGAATAGAATTAAAATGCCAAAGGCGACTCTTAAGCGATTACTCGTTTTTTTTTTTACATGACGAGGAATGCATTTACGCACGAACTATAATGCACAAGGTACTCCAGAACAGTGTGGGACTCTGTAAAGCCCCTACCCACTAAACCCCTCCGTGTTCTTACCGACAACGTTTGCTCGGATCTACCGCAAAATTTCAAACAGATGTCGGTATTATTTTTTGCTTTTTATTGTCCTATTTTAGCCAATTATTAAATTATCAAAGCCGAGTTATTTGTCAAAATCGGGTAAGGTTTCAAGTCCAGGTAAGTAGTATAGGCCTATGGTGAGTCCATATGATCAAGAATATAATAGGTTACTATTTTATATTGTCAAAATCGGTACGGTTTCAAGTTTGGGTAAACAATATATGCCTGTGGCGAGTCCTTATGATCAAAAATACAATAGCTTATTATTTTAGCTTGTCAAAATCGGGTATGGTTTCAAGCTTGGGTAAGTATAAGTAAGTATATGCCTGTGCTGTAGTGAGTCTATATGACCAAGAATATAATAGATTGTTATTTGCTAAATTCTGAAAAAGATTGTATTGATAATACTTCCTAGCAATACAAAAATGCGAAACTTGTGGTAGGTTTTAATTTCATAACTACCTATTTATGTATCCAGTGGCTTTTACAACTTTCAAAAGGAGTTAAAAGTGTATTTTTATTAAAATAACTTAAAAACAAGTCACAAAAAAAAGATTGTTTGTTGTAAATATCCAAAAATGTATCTTCAAATTCGTCAGTTAGCTTCTTAAATATAATATATGCGGTTGAAACTACATCTACTACCTGTTCTCGAGAATATAAAAGAGCAGCTCTAGTTAAGGAATTAAGAATTAAGATTAAAGCAAGTGATAAGAATCCTCTACAACACAAGATTCATTGAGAGTTAAGTTCTCTTTGCAAAAAGTACAACTAATTTTTTTAAAACAATATAGCAGCAATATCCGCTTAAATAGGTTATTACTGGGAGTTCTGATTGTATAGTTTCGATATCAGACTGTGTAACTATGATTTTAGATAATAAATTATTAACATGTTCAGAATTTAAATTGGTGCTATTATATTAATGTCCCCATAATGTCTTTTAGAGATAACATAGACTGAATTCTAATTTTTATTTCTGATCTATATAACTGTCGAACTGACATATGATAATGACCACCAGCTAATTGCCTATATTTTCCAACAAAAGGCCCTTCCAATGGGTCGGTTTGAAATTTGCCCAGTAATACATAATTCATATTAAGCTCAGTTAAACAGTATTCAGTAACTTCAAGAACACCATGAATGGTATGGTTTAATGCAGTGTGGGTTTGTCGAGTCAGTGTATTTGTAAAATTAGGTGGACTCCAAGTATCTAGCCAATTTTGCATTTTTAGCAAAAAACAAAATTTAGAATCATCATTGGGTTGTTTTCTCTTAAGGGGCGTTTTTAGGTTCACAATTTTCCACCATGTAAATATAATACTAATAAAGTCTGCGGTATCTTGTGAATGTGACAAATTTTTAACAAAACCTTTTAGAGCCTCTATAATAAAGAGATTAAAGATTTTAAGAGCTAATTTTACATTTTGTCTTTCAAGAGATGATGGAAATAGAGCCTTTAAACTAGGTGAATAACCGTTCTTCAATAGTTTGTCTTGTTTTAGTTCGTATAGGTTTTTGATCACAGAAAAGGAAGCACATTTTTTTTGGCCCATCTCAAAATCGGGATAAGAAAATGTTTGGTCAGATTTTGAATTAAGCCGGTTGTTAAAGATATATTTCAGTAAATGAACAGTGTCAAAAAGGTAAAATAAGAGTCTTACTTTACTATACTGAGTTGATTAAGGGGCGAAAAATTACTCATTGCTTTACTGTTTACTGCATTATTGTCACTAACTGTACAAAATACTGTGTACCCAATTTCTTCTAAATTTTCTATAATAGTCTTGATAAAAGTATATAATATTTCTGAATTAAGTTTAGCTACAGGAGATATATGAATGACTTCTGTAAGGCTTGAGCAAGGACTAGTTATCATAAATGCTACTGCAGATGATGCTAGGGTATCTTTATTATTTACTGATGTTCCTACAGTATTGCCTGCCTTGTAATCCAAATAGGGTTGGATGTGAATTTCATCAAAAAGTAATGTAACATATTTTTCTTTATCTGTTAAATATTGAAAAAAGTTACAAGCATAGGTTAAAAAAAATTTCTTTCATCGATATGAGGATCTGTTAAAAATCTTTTACAAATAGATTTTACTGTGTTAAGATGAGGTAAGATAATAGGAGCATGACTTCGCAAATATTTATAGCAATGAGGGCTTATTGTAAACAAAATTGAACATAACACAACGGTGCTTGGTGAATATTGATACTTTTCTTTTGAAGTACTTAACAAAGTTAACTGTTCTGAGAGAAATTTTAGATTTTGAGTGAGTTTATCAGAACCTTTTAGGTTTAAAAGAATATCAGTCACAAATTTAATTTTTTTTTATATTGTCATTGTCAGACTTAACTTTATCTGAATTCGGAATTTCTGTGGGAGTTTTACTAGTACTGGGGAGTTGACTTGACTCGGTATGGTGTAAATTACGATTTCACTAGGATCAGGAATGTCGCTATCAAAATTTATGGGTATTGACATCATCATATTGTCAATTGTGTCAGTTAAACTTTCTATTTCGTCCAAACTGCTACATAAAAATGGTGATTTTAAATTTGTTATTGAAACACAAACAGATTGACCATATAAAAATGTTTCTAATTTTAAATCGCTATTTATAACAATTGTCCATGTTATTAGGGGACCAGAAGTATATTCAGGTTTAAATAAAGTTATTTTATTTTATCTGTATCCTTTACCGAAAACCACTCATTCCTTAAATTAAAATTTCAAAACTTTGAAAACATGTAGCCTCTTTATGTAAATTAAACTCTTCTTTACTTTGCTTATAACTTGCAAAAGATTTAGTTCATCAAGATTCTTATTTTTTTCATCTTTACTTTTGCGACCAAGAAAGTTTTTTGACAAATAATTGGAGCAATTTGGGAAAACCGTTGGCACAGAATTTTCTTTTAATCGGGGTTTTTTTAAATGTACTGAAATAATTTTAACTGTTCTTGGATCCTGTTCTGAAATATACCAAATTATACTACCTTTAGAAAAATTTAGCTCACACACTTTAGTGTTTTTATTGGGCGCTAAATCATCCCGAGGAATTGCTTGTAGCCATTTTTTTTTGCAAATCACTGTCTTTCGGGTAACTAAACACGTGAACTTTTGGTCCGGTTTTGTAATTACCTCGGCAGTTAGGCGCACAACACTTAAACGGCATGTTTACGTGAATTTAAACGTACAAAAACTAATAAATGTAATTAAATTTTCACCAAAAATGGAGAAAAAACTACTCTATTTACTCTAATTCAAGAACAACGACATCATGTTTCACACTGTTTTTTTTTCGGTTAGCAAGTGCCGGTTGCCGGCCAGTACGTCTAATGGCCAGTTATCACGATACGACATAAGCAAAACTGCATTGGTCTATGCTTTAATGCATTTCTTACGGAGGCGACTGCAGGCCTATCTTAATTTCAGCTGGTAGGCCTCGTTGTTTAGTAGGTATTGACTGGATGCATTTCTTCTCAATTGATCTGATTACCACTGAATGCTATTTCGATTGATATTTGGTGGGTGCAGGAGTTGTCAATATAAAATATTAAAATTGGCAATACAGTTGGACTAATTTAAAACATATTTAAAATAAATGTAAAGACATAATAATTTAACACAATACAAAACATGAATTTTAAAATATGACAATTAAAGAAAATGCAATACAGATAAACTTACAGTGGAGCTTGTAGAAAGTCTTTCAAGGTGTAGTAGGCCCTTAACACCAGTAGTTCCTTGAGGTACCTACTTTTGTAGTAGTTTTGAGCTTTGATTTTTAATTTCCAAAGGGATTTTATGGTAAATTTTAATAATTGATACTTGAACATTTTTTTTGACATAAGAATAGTTGCATTTTATGTTTTTGAGATGTCGAAATAAATTTAAGGATTTTAATCTCCACAAATTTAGGTTTATGATTTTCAGTGGATTTTATTGGAAAATATTTCTTATGCATCTTTTTTGCAGTAGAAAGATCCTGGCTGTCTCTGGGCCCCAAGCATGATTGTATACCTTACACGCGATTGCATATGTGCATGAAGGCCATAATGGCTGTCTCAGGAGAACATTTTTTTGGACATAAGAATAGTTGCATTTTATGTTTTTGAGATGTCGAAATAAATTTAAGGATTTTAATCTCCACAAATTTAGGTTTATGATTTTCAGTGGATTTTATTGGAAAATATTTCTTATGCATCTTTTTTGCAGTAGAAAGATCCTGGCTGTCTCTGAGCCCCAAGCATGATTGTATACCTTACGCGCGAATGCATATGTGCATGAAGGCCATAATGGCTGTCTCAGGATTTATTGCAGATGACAGAAACTTTAGAGCATAGCAATCTCCAGTTATTTTTTTAGCTAGATCGTCAGTATAAGTTCTCCAGTCCAAACGATGGTCCACTTCGATACCCAAAAATTTAGCAGAAGCCAAAGTTATCATGGATCTACCATTATTATATCAAATGTAGGTGGAACAAAAAAAGATTGTTATGAATATTTAATTAATTGAGTTTTATCAACATTTATTAAAAGACCATTATTCAGAAACCAGGTCTCAAGAACACTTAGGGTGCCCAATATTGTATCTGACTCATTCTCATTGTCATTCACTGAGAGTACAACCGATGTGTCATCTGCAAATTGCAACTATAGTGGAAAGTTCGTTTGTATATATTATTTAAAGAAGGGGCCCCAGGATTGAACCTTGAGGAACACCCTTCTTCACTAACTCCTGAGACAATAAAAGAGCACCGCTTTCATTTTGTACAGCAGCAACTTGTTTACGATCTTTAAGGAAGGATTCAATTAGTCTGTTGGCAATACCCTAAATTCCGTACTTTTCTAATTTTTGGAGAAGAGCCCTATAATCCACGCTGTCAAATGCCTTTGACAAATCTAGGTACATTGCGATTGTATTTTTCCTGGAATTTAGAGATTGTAGTATTTTGCTGAGAGCTTGGTAGATTGCACGGATTGTAGATTTTTTGTCAAAAGCCATTTTGATAATGAGATAGAAGATTTTCTGTTTCTAAAAAGTGAGTGAGTCATTTATTACCTTTTCAAAGATATTACTGAGATTATTAAGAAGAGTGGCAATTTTCAATATGAGTTTTGTCATTTATTTTTTTTTTGTAACTGGGTTTAATAAGAGTAGTTTTTAGTTCACTAGGGAAAACCCCAGAATTAAGCATTAAGTTGCAGATGTAGGTAATAGTGGTAGTAGTAGTTGAAGCCATGCTGGTATGCCAAATTTGACCCTTGTGGTTTAACCCAAGTTCTCACCCCGTCCCTACATACCACCTTCGTATCTTCCTTAAATCTGCCAGATCTATTTATAAAGTTTAGGATGTCCTTCCAAAGAAGGTCTTTAACAAGGCCTCTATGAAGCACCGAGACACTGAATATGTTTTGCCGCAGTCTGGTCCTAGCTTTGCAATAACACAAATAGTACAGCAGAGTTTCCTCCTACTCACCACAAACATTACAGGTGAAATCATCCTCTATGCCTAGCAGTGCCAGGTGTCTCCTCAAATAACAGTGGCCTGTAAGAACCCCTATGAGGGTGCTAATGATCTGCCTACTTCTAGTAAGCAGCCAGACCGTTTTGGCCTTATCAGGTCCCACAACGAACTCTTTTGTCTGCCTTCCTTTGCTATATGTATACCACTCCCTACTGATGGTCTGAAAGTCCCAGTCATTTAGGGCCGCCTTGACTTGCTGTCTTGAGATTCCTAGTGTATATTCCGGTCCTACGGGAGACGTGTTGGCTCCGAGCTTAGCTAATTCGTCTGCCCTCTCGTTGCCATCTATTCCACAGTGATTGGGAACCTATATGAGTTCTACTCTTTTTGTCATTGCCAGTCTTTCCAGAGCGTCGCAGCAGTCCTGGACCAGGCCCGCTGTTCTGTTGTCTCAGCAAATGACCACATCTTCTAAGCCTCCCTTAACTTCCTCCATCATAATTGCATTTATTTGATGTAGGTAAGTAGGGGTGCAATCAATCAATCAATTCTTTATTTGTGGTAATACATACAAAGCACAAGTCAAATATAATCTACAAGTCAAAAAACCAATAAGACACATAATACAAACATAAAGATGAAGCCTAAATTTGATGTCTCTTGACTTATTCTAGCTCGGAAGCTACGTATTTGGTCTTGTTCTACTGATTTCGTATTTTTTAGGTTACATATGGTGGTTTCGATTTCGAGTTTATCCATAGGCTGCATAAAAAGTGTTTTGGGATGATTTTTGATGTTAGATGTTATTGTTTGAAAATTAATGTTTATAGTAGGACACGTATTAAGATAAAATTCACTTATATAGTTAAGAATTTCCTGATCTGTTTGACTAGGGTTTTATCTTAAAATATTAATGTCGAATTTAGTTTTTTTTTATGTTTTTTCCGTGTATATTTGTTTACTAAGTTTCAGATGGCCTTCGCAGGGCATTTAGCATTTTTATGTAAAATTTATCTGAGATTTTTTTTAGCTTGGCTGATTACCGATTTAAATGTTTTTGAATTGGTTTTGTAAGTGTCTTTAGTGACCTCACCTTTTGCCCTTTTTTTGTATAGATTTCTTTTTGTCTTAGAAGAAATTTTGATGCTGTGTGTGATCTATGTCCTTGTTTTAAAATTATGTGATACTTTCAGCTTCTTCAACGGAAAGATCAGGTTAAAGTATCTATTAAAGATGTTGTGAAAACTAGCATAGGCCTGATTTACATCCTTGGCAATATAAACCTTACCCCTGTTGACAAATAGCAACTCACTATTGAATTACCCCAGCTTTGCCTGAGAGAAAATTCGCCCCCTGAAAAATACTGAATTATTATAAACAATTTAATTGGGTTAATACCAATGTCATTTATGAAATTATTCCGGGTAGAGTTTCCAGATTAAACTTACCAATTAACCCGCACTATACATTAAAACCAAATCTCACTTGCAGTTTGCATGGCTCGCGTAGTTGCGGACTTTCAATGGCCCAATAATGGTGATTCTTTTTATTAAAAACTCTACAGTTGGTAAAATGAATCTCAACTGACCAAAGGACTTTATTAAGAAAAGTGGGATCTTTTTGACATCTATCAATATACCAATTGCAAAAATCAATTCTTTAGAAATCACCTGCTTGAAGCCCTTGTATCATTGTTGGCTCGTAAGGAAGGTATTTCGTTACTTTTAAGACATTATGAATAGTTGAATTCAGAATGTGAAGTTCCATTTCGCTTGTTCTTGTACATGAAGTCAGATTTAAATTAAAATATTTTTAGATTTGCTTATTGCGTTTCTCGTTGTGTTTTTCATACTTCTTCGTGCGAGTCTTATTAAAGCTGCCACACTGAAGCAAATTTCGAAGCGTGGTTTCAAAAAAAAATTTCTTCCGGGCAGTCGTCTTTCAGGGTACATGTCAAAATATACATCCATAGCCCTATTGTCGTTTTTAATATAACACACTAATATATCGAACATTTCTTCATTAGAAAAGTTTAACGCCCTTGTAAAGGTTATTAAAATATTGTCAGAATCTAAGTAAAACTTCAATGACAGGTGACTGTATATAAAAATTCAATTATTTCAAATACTTGACCCAATGTGTTAAATTAGTGGTATTTAAGGATGGTAATTTGAACATTGAACATGTGCACGTAGTATGAATGCTATTGAGTAGTTCGTACTAATTTTCTATAAAATTTAATGTTGAATTAAAAAAATATTGCTATTTAACTTTATTAGTTTTTAATTTTTTTATTTGGATAATTCAAAAAAATGTTTATTAATTTTCAATGCGTACTTTTTACATCTTAATAATAACTTAGTTATAACGTGTGAAACATTGCTGAAAAAATACTCTTTTAGAAATTGTTAAAATCGAATATACTGGCCATAAGAAAATGCGAAGTTGATGATGGTTCTAAAAAACCGAAACGTTGCAAGTAAAATCTTACTAAACAGGCGTATTCTACGTAAAAACTTGCCTTAATAATGTTTTTACGGATTAGAAATATTTTGAAAAATAAAGAAATTCTGAGGGGTTTTCGAAAGTGCAGTTTTTTGGTTTTTTTCAAAATATCTCAAAAACCAAAAAGGTAGAATCGTGGCCTCATTTACAAACATAATTGTCTAAAATATTCCCCATTTAAACTTTTTTGTATCTCTTACGTTTTCCGATATACCTATACTGTCAACGAATTTCGGACACATTGTATAAATTCTGTGCATTTAACATTAAATTTTTTACTTTTGGCGTTTAAATTTCTGATCCTTAAAGACAGACAATTAAATATTTTTGGTCCTAAGTACAAAATTGATTTTAGATATTGAGTGTTATTGCTCGTGGGCAATGTTAGTTTCTCTAAATAAGTTAGTCTTTTCTCATATTTATGAGTTTATTTTTATTATTGCACATAAATTTACAAACAGACAAAATATGTAGACCTCGTAAGTTGAGAATATTTTCAGAGTAGAGTCTCGTTTTTTAAAAATTATTCTTAAAATATAGTTTTGAATAATACTCAATGAGGCAATGGTAGTTTTGTAAATTCCAACCCACACCAAGATGCCATACCTAATTATGGATTCAATCAGTGCCTGTAAACAGATATAAGTTATGTTTTATTTAAAGTCTGTTGGTAAGTAAAATTTATAAATCCAACCCTTAATACCGTTTACAACTTTTTCAACTTGGTTATCGCATTTTAGATGTTGATCCAATATAATACCTAAGAAGTTGGCATATTTAAGAGACAAATGTAATGTATTGTCTAAACAAGAACTCCTAAATAAATAGATACTTTTTAAAATACTTTTTAAATATTGGGCTAACTGTCAAATATTTTTATTGAAACCGTCAAAGATTCTATCATCAAAAACCCAAAAATGATATTTTAAAGAGTTTAAAAATTAGACTGAAACCATTTTGATATGTTTTATTACTTTTTAAAAATATTAAGTTTCTAAAAAAAACGCAGTTTTTAACGTAGAATCCAGTGGCGTAGTCAGATTTTTTTTTATCACCTACCATTTTTGAGTTATTTACCAATATTATGTTTTTTTAAATGGGACATATATTGGTTGACTGTTCGATACGTTTTTTTTTTAGCTTTTCAAATGTATATAATTTGTGGTATTTATTTTAAAAAACAACCCCAATTTTTACATTTTAAGGAAATTTAAACAAAAATCAAAGTGGCCACGGATAAACAAATATATAAACAATTGTATATGAATTGTTTATTCCTGTCAAGTTTTTATAAGTAATACGTAATTGTTGAGTTTTTTATTTATTTACTCATTTATTTATTTCCCATATTATATTTTCTTTATTGCTAAAAATGGCTGAAAGGCGAAGTTTTGAAAATTTTGAAAATTATGATATGTTAGTTTGTTACATACAGTCAAATGAAAGTAATGTTGAGGCTGCCGCCCTTTATTATAACAGGTATGTAGGTATCTAGTTAACTAGTAGTGAGTAAAATCTATTATAAAGCGTGGTAGGTATATTTATTCGAAGGGGTAGGTGTTTTACATCTGGGTATTTAAATTAATTTTCCACGGATGCCTTTATACTAACTATCGTTTTTCTGATAATTATTAGGAGAACAATTAGGATCTAAAAGGTGAAAATAATTTTAGGTATCCTGATCGACGACAGCCACAATATTTTCAAGACTGAAAAAAAAATGAATGATTATAATTACTATATTATTATAGAGATTATTCAGCCACGACCAAAATCATATAATAAAGTCGCATGGCCTATGTCGAGGCGAACCCCTCAGTTTCATGTAGAGCTATTGAAGCTGGAGTCAGTGTCATTAAGTCTAGAGCACAGACAATATTAAAGAAATACAAATTTTTTCCGTACAAAGTAAACATAGTGCAGCACTTACACCCTGGCGATGCCTAACGTCAATTAAATCTTTGCAATTGGTTCCAACTAAAAGTTAGAGATAATGTAAATTTTGCAACGATGGTTATATGTCTGATAAAGCACACTTCTCAAGTGCTGGTATTTTTAATCGACAAAATACCAGATACTGGCATCAGGAAAATAAACATTTAGTATTTGAGCGGGAGCAACAAGGTCGATTTGGCTTTATTGTTGCATGCTACATTTTGGGCACACAACTCGTTTGTCGAATATATGAAGGAGGTCTCTCAGGGGTCTGTTACCTAGAAATATTGCAGGAGGTAATACCGGAGTTGTTGGATAACGTTCCTCTGGCGCATTTAGATAATATCTTCTTTCAGCAAGATGGCGCACCTGCACATAATTCTAATTTAGTACGCCCGTTTTTGGAAAATCAATTTCCTTAAAAGTGAATAGCCACTAATGGACCAATAAGGTGGCCAACGCGGTCTCCCGATCTTTCGGTGCTGGATTTTTTCGTATGGGGCTATATACAAGATAAGGTCTATAAAACCCGCCACCGAACAATGAAAGAACTGCGCGAAGCTACCAAAACGTCATTTTGAGATTTACAAGGGCGATCAATCATATTATTGAATGCTCTTACTTGAATTTCAATTTTCGAAACTGAATTATGTGTTAAAAAAAACCATTAAGTATTTGTTTTGCTAAAGCTATTAAAGCTATATTTTAAAAAGTTTATGTTGAATTGTTAAATTGTTGAGTTGTTATGTTAAAATTGCTCAATTTAAATTGTTAAATTGTTGAAATGTTATGTCTAAATTGTTAAATTTAAATGGTTGAAATGTTCAATTGAATTGTTATATACTTGTTACTTGTTTTTGATGTTTTCTTAAAATTGTTATTGATGTTTGGTAATATATCTATATTACTTAAAAATTTAGTATAAAGTCTTTATTGAAACTCCAATTTAAGGTATCTATCTAAGTGATCTAGGTAGTGGAATAGATACAGCAAATGTTATAAAAAATATTTAAAAATGTAAATTTTAGGTCAACGGATACAGATAAATACCACAAATTATATATTTGAATATTTGAAAAGCTAAAAAAAAACCTATCGAACTGTCAACCAATATATAGGGTGTCCCATTTAAAAAAACATAATATTCGTAAATAACTCAAAAATGGTAGGTGATAAAAAATCTAACTACGCCACTGTATTCTACGTAAAAACCTGCGTAATAAGCAGTTTTTACCTTTTTGATATCTCAAACGGTAAGCGAGCTACGAGGGGGTCCCCAGAATACAGTATTTTCAAAATCACTCTGTATCTCAGAAACGAAGCGGGCTGGGAAATTTTCGTTTACGGCATCTTTAGTTTCATAAAAATCGAGCATAATGTTGCGAAAACCGCAAGTCTCTATCTTTTCAAATAGCCGAGATACCCCGCAAAAGCATCGAAATTTGGACACCCTGTACACATGTACACACATCCGTACATCTAAATAAAACTCGACTTATATTTTTCAAAAAATTTCGCTATTTAAATACCCTATACATTATATTAATAATACAATTAATGGAAAATCGATATGTTTAACCATCTAAAATTTGCACTAAGAAAACATTTTGCAGCTCTATTTATTTTATTTATTTATTTATTAACATTTAACAATTTAACAATATTGTATTATACATAAATATAAAGAGAAACACTATAAAGCAACATTTAGACAAGGTACGTATGTGCACATGGTCGCAAGAGTAATTTTTAATTGTGTTTCTTGACTGGATTATTTCCTCATCCATAATTGGACATAGGAACATTGATTTTGGTGATTGTTTTTCACGCATTAAGAAATCAGGTGGGTTTACGAGTATACTTATGTTACTAGCCAGTTTAGATCTAATAGAAGTAAAATATTTACAAAGTTCATTTGCAATGGCTCCCTGATCAGTTAATTCACTATTGTTTCCGTCACCACATTTCATAATAGGAATATTAGTTTTCGATTTAATATTGTTGGTAGCCTGTTTAATTATTTCCCAAGTTTTTTCGGATTATTATTTATACTATTCAATTTATTTCTATAATAGTCTCGTTTTACTTTCTTAATAAGTTTACTTAATTGGTTACAATACTTTTTATATTTTTGTTTTACATAGTTGCTAGAATCCAGGATACAATCCTTGTGTAATTTGTCTCTGATCCTAATAGAAGTTAGGTGACCAGATGTAATCTATAGTTTTAAGTGTCATTTTTTGTTAGATATTGTATTAGTACTTGTTGAAGCAGTGATATGTCTATTATGAAGTATAGCCAAGAATTCTTCAGAAGCAATATTGGGATTTTAGTTTGATATAACTGTCTGCAATTCTCACCTTTTGGTAATTTATACATTTGATAGTATTATTAGTTATGTTATTTGAAACACTGCTTAAGTTATTAACCAAATCAACGTTATATAATAATGCACAATGATCAGAGATAGAAGTATTTAATATTACTAAGTTATTTGGAAATTGTTCTTTACTGTTTATAAAAATATGTTCAATGTAGGTGCTACTATGGTTACTTATTCTTGTGGGTTTATTAACCTTATTAAGCTCTCAAATCAGAATCAGAAATGTATTCATGTTACATACACTACAGTGTTACATATATAATTTTATTCATAAAAAATGTTTTTACAATTTACACATTATTTTGACAAAATTCTACACAGTTCTGATAGATTTAACTAATTGTGTGAATTGCACCTAGATGTATTGAACGTCTGCTTGCGCCGTTTTCTAATCTAAGAGTTTTTATTGTACATAAAGTAAAATTTACCAGAAAAGAAAATTATATTCTTTCGAGAATGAGAACATATACTAAGACCTTAACCTAATTCTAATTAATTAAATACTAATGATATTTAAGTTATGTATTTTTATATGCTTTAAAAAAATTTACTGTAAAAATATTGTAAAGTTTACATAGTTATTTACAACATATTTTTTTGGCCTACTTAGTAAAGATCTTAATTCTATTAACCCGTTTTATATTTATTTAGTAATATATTTTACCTGATTAGTTGTATTGTTGTAAGGTATGATTAAGTGTGTATTTACATTGGCTCTAGTTTCGTGTTGATGGTTTAATTTTTGTATTGTTTCATTTTTGTGAATATATGTACACACGCTTTATAAACTACCATTAACAATTTACCATAAACTCTCTTAGTAGATAAAATTTATTAATTAGGCATCGATTTTTTTTGTGAGGTATGAAATATGTTCTGTCCATTTTCAATATTGGTCAATAAAAATTCCTAAATATTTTGTTTTTGAGACGCCTGATATTGTGTCCCGATTATAAATTTTAATTTCGTTGAAATTGGGTCTGTTTGCATTTGTCAGAGAGAATGCTATGTAGATGTATTTAGAGAAAGTTTACACGAATCCAGCCAGTGTTTTATGACGTGAATTCCCTCTACCACCCTGTCTCTAGTTTCTTGCCATGATTTCCCATTAAATACTACGACTGTATCGTCTGCGTAAGAAATTATTTTTTTCTTGTATATCAAGTTTTAAGTGAATTTATGTAGGTTATGAAAAGTATAGGTTCAAGAATAGTACCTTGTGGTACCCCTATTTTTATTTTTAATGGTTGGCTAATAGTGTTATTTATTAAAAGGGATAGCTGTCGAAGATAACACCCAAATAATTGATGGATGCATGAGTTTAAGTTCGTTTTATCCTATTGAATAAACCACTTCCTTGGTGGAGTGAGGTCTCGAAAAATGAATCACCTTGCATTTTTTGATGTCTAGAGTTAAACAGTTTGTCTTGCCCCAGTCAGAGAAGTCATTAAGCTTTTGCTGAAAAAAACTGTAAGATTTCAAGTGATCAGCATAATGAAGTACACTCGAATGCTTGAAGTAAGACACTACATCGTTTACAAATATAAGTAACAAGAATATATAGAAATCCCGCCCATATTGAACAGGATTATAACTATTAATAACTTGACTTGATATGCAGTATGCAAAAACGCTAATCTAATAATAAGAACACAGCTAGATATGCAAAAAAAACATAATAAAATGTTTCTGTTTTATTGTGTCTTAAAATATTCGTCTTTAAAGAGATGTTTTTCACTCTTAGATTCACCCTGAAGTTGAAACAAAAATGTATAATCAAACCTGTTTTATGGTTTAGCTTTTCCACCACCCCTTAAAATAAAAACCCAAAATTTTTATTTTATTCTTAAGAGAGCTATTTCACCCCTTGTTTGCCTATGCAAAAAAGAAAATACATTTGTCAGGTTTCACTACCTGGCAGCTTCAGATAGCTGTTTCATCACCCTAGGGCTACTTAGTATAGTTAAAGGAATGTTTTTTATTCAGAAAAAATATATAAAAATAAATCTGTTTTTAATTTGATTGTTATGCATTCACAAAATATGAATTTTTATATTGGTTAATGGTCTTATTGGCGAATCTCAAGTTTATATTTTTAACTGGCCAAAGTTCACACTAAGAAATTTTGCAGCTCTCAATTCAGAATTTTTGAAACAAACAATTTTTGAAACAAACAAACAAACAAATTTTTGAACAAACAAAAAAATCCATAATAATTGCTATCGGACACTATGTAAAACATCTGAAACCCTTAATGGTCACCAAGATAGTCACTTATGATGATAATAGCTTAGTATAAACACAACAGCCGGCAATAGTTTTAAATATACCCAGTACAGTCCTACTATTATCACATGTCATGACATTGGTTAAATGTGGGATTCTTGAAGACCCGAGGTTAATTTTTCCTCGATACGCTGCCGACGATCCGACAAATACGACTGAATAAACGCTGTTGATACCAATATTGGATAGATTCTTGAGAGAACGAGAATAGTATACAGTTTCAAGGGCCTTCGAAATTATTATTATTATTGTGGATAAACGGGCGAATTGCGTCTGTTCAATACAACAGGGGAACCACTGTCAGGCCCAGCACCTTTCAACGCGTCCAGATTTGATTTCAGCCTCACAGAAGGAATGATGAACAAGCAGCCTTCCAGACTATATAGTTTATACATAAAGAGCTGGAACAAAACCGGACAATTATTGGCAGGTTTTTTGACCTATCCAGAGCATTTGACACATTGAACCTAAAGTTTGTGGAGGCAAAGCTTTACCTCGTTGGTATAAATACTTAATAAAGTCCATATCTGAAAGAAAACTCCTAGTCAAAATACAAAACTGCTATTCATCAGAGTGCAGCATTGGCATTGGAGGGGCTCAAGGATCTGTACTTGCGCCTATCGTATATAAATATAGTAAATGCTATCTCAAAAGTTTTTAATATAGTTCTCTTCATAGAACATATGACTTGGTAAAACATAGCTTCTCTCAATTTCAACATGTTTCTTTACCGAATAGATCAACACTTACCAATTTACTTACCTTTTCACAATTTATCCATAATTCTTTAAATAATTAAACACAAGTTCAAGTGATTTATACTGATATGGAAAAGGCGTTTGATAGGGTGCCACACAGTGTTGTAATTGAGTCCTTGAAAAAAAATGAATGTAATGCCAAATTGAATCATATTTAAGTAACAGAAAACAATACATTGAGAAAAATGCTCCAAATCTAAGTTATACATTAGTACTTCCGGGGTACCCCAAGGATCTAACCTAGGACCTATATTATTTCTAATAGCAATTAATGATATATGCCAAGTTACACATTCTAATGGATTACTCTTTGCTGATGACTTCAAACTCTTTATAGAGGTGATAAATGCCCATGATTGTGATTGTTTACAGGAGGATATAAGTTGGGTGGTTGATTGGTGCAAGGCCAATGGTTTTAACCTTAAGTTAGCCCAAAAATGCGTAGCAGTGTCTTTTGCACTTAAAAAAAAATATCGTGAGCAAAGAGTATTCTATTGTTAATGAATGAAAAATTATTATAAAATCTCTTTTTAATATTTGATGTTTCTGAAAAAAAAAGCGAAAATTTAGTTTCAATAGCAAGTTTTTTTCTTTTAGCATTTTAAAGACTATTAATTTTTTACAATGAGTGAAATTTCGGTAATAGTTATTGAACAACGATATTTTTTGTGTAACTATAATATTAATTACGAATACCTATTTACACACCCAATATTGAACACGTTGAATATCTTATTAATTAAACTCTCTTTAAATTTTTCAAAGTAACTATAATGTTAGTAATTCTTAACACATTTAAAATGTTTTAATAAATATAATTACTATGGAGAAATGTATTAACAGACTACCCTGTATGTTTATCTATTATTCATCTAAAAGTATTTAGTTCAATTTTACCTAGAAACTGTAGTTTAAAGATCATGTATAGCGAAAATGAAGTTTAGGCTGATATGTTTCATAACTAGGGAAAGAAAAAGTAGCTCTTTCGAAAAAAATGTTATTAGAAAAAAAACATCAAAAACTACCGAGTTATTATATGCTGTAACAGTTTTATCCTTTACCTCCATGTGTTTCATTTTTAAACAGAACGTGTGTGTCTCGTATAAAAAATGCATGCACATATATTTAGACTGATATTTTAACTAAAACAGGGGAACAATTTACTCGTCTAAAATGGTATTTCGCGCCTGAAATCCAAAGAAAAATTTGTATCACCCTAAACTAGAAGCAAACATTTTTTAAATGTTAAATATATTTTTGAGCTCAAAAGTGATGTTAACAAATACAAATACAAATATTTTATTTCTTGTTTGTATACAAAAAAATGCAGTATTTACAATTGTCAAATAACCGAATATATATAATTGTTTACAATCAGTGTATTATTTCTAAATTTTTCTTATTTATCCTACAATAAAATTAATCTACAATAAAAAACATACAAGACTCGAACACAGATTTAAAATGTAATAGTTAAAATGTATGATTTAAAAATTCTTCATGACTATGAGACACATTGTCTAATAAAATTTTGTTTAAAGCAGTTTTAAAATTATTAAAAGGTAAAGTTCTAAAACTAGGTGGCAATATATAAAAAAACCTTATGGTCAGGCAGCCAGGACCACTCTGACACCTCTTCAGTCAGTAGTATGTAGGTATGAACAGATTTTTTTTCGTGTGTGGACGTACGTCACTATGCACTCTGTACTCGTCTTGGTGTTGTCTGATATACAGAATATTCTCAAAAATGTACTGCGATGGAAAAGTCAAAATTGCAAAGTTCCTAAAAGCACTTTCACTAAACCCTAATCCTGCCACAATTCTGCCTTCCGCTGCATCCCAAAAACACTATTAGCCTGCGCAGCATGGCCCCACACTAGAATAGCATATGTCATTACGGAGTGGAATAATACGTGATAGGCTGTAAGGAGAGTACACTAAGAGACACATTGAGCTATCCTGCGCCTGCGCAAGGAAAACAGTCTGTAAAAACCATCTATGTGGCAGTCCCATTTTAAGACAGGGTCCAAAAATTTCACAGATGTAGTTTCATTATTGTTTGCATTGCCAGTTTCCCTCAGGGTAAAGACGACAGTTTGGGTTTTGTCCTCATTTAGAAGGAGATTGTTGGCATTGAACCATTGCTTCGCAGTCAACTGTGCACACCTCAACCCCTTCAATGCGCCACCCTCAGAGTTCGAAGCCAGAGAAACGGTGGTATGATCTGCAGAGAGCGTATAGCTTTCACCGAAATTATTGGTGGGTAAGTCATTAATATATATTAAAAAAAAAGTATTGGCCCCTGAACAGAGCCCTGGAGCACACCAATATCCATTTGCTTCTCGGCAGATGACATCCCTCCTAGTTTCACAATCTGGACCCTGTTTGTAGGGTATGAGCGAACAAGCTCAATGTTGCCTGGGGTAAAGTTGTAGTATCACAATTTGCTTAGTAAGAGGTTATGGTCTACACAATCCACGCTCTGCTCAGGTCACAAAACAGCATTATACTGGAGGGTCTCAAATGATTGTAATATGTTGGTGATCTAAAATACCCAAAACAGTGTTTCTGTCCCTCCAGAACCCAAACTGACAACAAGTAAAAAAGCCGCCATTCTCAAAAAACTCCACCAGACGCTGAGCCCTACACTTTTCGAACGCTTTAGATATTATTGATAATAAAGATATAGGCCTGTAATTGGCAGCATCATACTTATAACCTTTTTTTAATACTGGGACAACCACAGCTTTCTTAAGTATATCAGGGAATATTTTTTCTTGGAAACAGAGATTTATTAATTTTGATAACGGAATTATTATTAGATTTTTGATGGTCTTCAGAAGTTTTACGTTAAGACCAAAAATGTATGTGGAGGGTGTGACGCACTCCGGTACTTCGGTGGTGTACCCTTTGGATTTCTGTAGTAAAGGGCCCACAAACGCTCACAGGTAGCTTTTATACAGTGGAGAAAGTTAACCAGAGGTCAATGCGCAAGACAGAGACAATATGACTAAAGATAGACGGGATAGAAAGAGAAATAAAACACTAATGTAGAAAACAAAGGAATTATCCTATGTATTGCCTGTTATATCATACAAAATAAATAGCCTAAGCCTAGCCCCATAAGTAAACCATATATAAAACCCTAATGAGTAAGAGAGAGAAAGAGAATGTATGCCTTAGAGAAAGACGGATAAATGCGATTATGTCGAGCGCGGCAGACACGTGTCTGGCGGTCGGGACGGAATCAGGATCGGTTAAAACGGGCGACTTTCCGAAGAACGATAATACAGGTGCCTACGTCGGTTCCCACTCATTAATGCGCGTGCGTGAGTAGAGCTGTGTGGTGCGGGATACTTACACTGCGATACCTTACCAGGTTACTTACCGAGCCTTTGTGTGTATATATGTTGTGGGATATGTGTGTATGTTTAGTTACAAGACATGACGGGAACGGCCAGTCATTTTTGGACCCCGAATCTGACCGCAGGAAAGGATATATGTGTATGTGTATTAGACATGACGGGAACGACCAGTCCGTAATTTTTGGATCCCGAATCTGGCCGCAGGAAAAGAAGTTGTATGTCTGTGTGTGTGTGTATGTATATTTATAAGACATGACGAGAACGGTCAGTCCGTAATTTTTGGACCCCGAATCTGACCGCAGGATGTACCTTTATCAACAGACCATATACTTTACTTACTATACACTTTAATAATAATTTTTATTTCTTCAAATGAAAAGTCCAATATACAATAAATATACAGTGTACAATAATTGGAGAAAATCTCAAAGGTAATAAAAACTAAGCAAAAACATATGTCTAAATTATAAAAAAAAATCCTGGATTAGCAATTTTTTCTCAAAATCACTTCTCTCACTCTATTTTTAAAAATACCAACAACAGGGGATTTACGACTATGGACGTCAAGTGCATTAAAAAGCTTACAAGCAGCATACAAGGTGCCTTTTTGATAAAAAGTTGTACAATGGCTATCCGACATCAGTAATTCTTTAGCACCCGTATCATGCTTGTGTGATGCTTTGACTGAAGAAATATGTTGATGATTTTTAAATGCATACACACATACTTCCAGAATATATAAGTCAGTGTTGCCCTATATTTATATTGAGAACTGCAGTAGCCGACTGCATTAGTAAAACCTGGTTTCAACCAATGTTCGGCCAAGTAGACATCAGCAGCATCCGGAAGGAGTGATTCGAACTTGTTGATCTTGTCTCTAATACTTTAAATATTCAAATATATTACATATCATATTCGGGTGGTCCTTAGTTATGGATTTTGCATGTTTCGCATTAAACGCATTGTCAACGTCAACGTAACGTTCTCGTTTGCCATCCTGTACATAACATAAATATCCATCTAAAATTTAACAAGCAACAATTAGGTATGTACTCATATCAACGCAACAACTACAAAGCATTTTGAAAACTATGAAAGAAATCAATAAAAATGTCTATAGTGAGTCTTCGGTTAAGTGCTCTGAATGATTACATTCGCATAGCCAGTGCCACGATGAGTACGATGAAATCCGACCAATCAGTTTAGGATACCGCAAAGGTCTATTAGGAACTTTTAATTCTATTGATCTTAGCAATCCCAGACAGTCCATAATACTTTCAATAATTTGGTGCAAGTAACAGAAATCTGAAATAACTTCCTTTGAATTTCTTCTATTTTGTGTGAATGTGTGACCAGTACATTATGCATCAACAGCTAGGTCTATACAGTTTCCGAATACAAAACCCAACATCTTGTAGGCTTTTTCCAATATCAAATTTATATGTTGGGAGAATGATAAATAAAGATCTTTAATTCCAACCATTTTTATCAGATAATATAGCTACACTTTTTCTTCCACCTGTTTAAAGAAAAATTATTAAAATGCGTCTGGAAAATTGCGTATTGGATTTTTATAGTTTGGCAAAAAATCATGTTTGGTATTGTCTTGTTTTTACATAGAAATACCAATCAATCAATGGTAAATATAATATTGATGTTAATCGTAAATTTTCATCTTTATGTTTAAAGTTAGAGTCAAAATATTTATAGCATAATAATATATAAGCATACTATAATTTTTTATTTATTTCAAAATAACAGACAGTCGCGTACAAAAACTCTTAAAATAGCAATAGTCTATTGTTATTTACTCCTAATCAGCACTGTTGCTTGTATCGGAATACAATCTTATAAATTCATTAAATATAAAGTAATTAACACATAAAGAGCACCATTAAAAAAAAAACATATAATAAGCACATATTAATACAAGCCGATATTATAGTCGGTCATAACCATTCAAAAAAACAAAAGAATTTATCACAAAACCGCCAGTACATTTATACAATTGCACCAAAACAATGAAAATTAAACATAGGATTTTAAGTTTAGATGTTTCATTCATAGAAAGGGTACTGCTTGAGTAAGGGGGTTGTTAAGTGTTTTAATGGTTTTGAAGGATGAGATGAGCAGATTAATGTAAAGGAGTTTAGTGATTATTACATTTATAATATAATTTTTAAATACTACTATATATAACACATATTTTTTATAGGTTTTGCTCGCTTGTCAGCTATCTATGGAGGTACATATATGTTGGACAAGCCCATTGATGAAATTGTTCTTGGTGAGGGCGGAAGAGTAGTAGGAGTACGCTCCGGGAATGAAATCGCAAAATGTAAACAAGTAAGTATTATATTTAGTGACATTTAGTTATGTGATTAATATTTTTTGTTTTTCACTATTGGAATTTTTTCCGCACTTGTAATATTTGTACTTACCGCATAGAAAATACCTAGAACATTTTTACTTTGGAAACCTTTGGAAAAAAATTATAGTTAATTATTCCTCGTTATATATATATATATATATATATATATATATATATATATATATATATATATATATATATATATATACAGGGTCCTGCAGCTCACCTCCCGTCTTTTATTATACCTTAACCATTTATTTTAGAAAAAATATTTAAAAGCCACTATATGCTGTTGATTAGAGAGCACATTTTAAAAATATTCTTGATTATACAGGGTGTTACAAAAAATAGTGGCGCATAAGAGTTGTATTTTTTTAAATGGAACACCCTATATTTTTTTACATTTTTGAAACACTCTTTACCTAGTCTACAGACTCCTAGAATAGTATCTCTCTTTTTTTAATAGTTTCGGAGAAAAAAGGTAAAATCGAAGAAAAAAAAATTATAGTCTACATTTAAAATATTTATAAAAATTAGATAAAACATCTTAAAAGCTAAGGTAACCTAGTAGCTTACTGCAAAAGGTTTATAGTTATTCTGCTATGAGTATTATAAGTCTTACTTATACAGGGTGACCCAAATTCCATGTCAAACGTTGCAAAATAAAAAATAATTTTTCTCCATTTTTTCAAATGGAACACCCTATATATTTTTTTTCTGTCCGGTACAGAATTAACAGATCAACATTTTTAATTATTACACTTATCTCAAAATTCCTGAAGGTTTTTGAAATATTCTTAAAAAACTAATGTTGTACTTTGTTTTTCAGTACGATAATTGAATAAACTCAATAGTAATGTGGAAAAATGGAACACCCTATGTATATTTTTTTTCTGTCCGATACAGAATTAACAGATCAACATTTTTTATTATTACACTTATCTCAAAATTCCTGAAGGTTTTTGAAATATTCTTAAAAAACTAATGTTGTACTTTGTTTTTCAGTACGGTAATTGAATAACCTCACTAGTAATGTTCATAAGTAAGCACCTTCGCGATTTTGAATAATAAATAGGTCAGCGTAGTTATAGCTATGGGAAAAAACCTAAAATCCCAACATTTTTTGTAATTACGTTTACCGTATAAAATTTGAATTACTGCCAAGAGTTAAGCCGTAAAGACGTTTTACATGCTGCAGGTCTTCCTACAAGTTGCAAGAGACTTGCACAAAGGCATACGCTGACACTTGCAATTGAAATACAACTGCCGCTTTACAGTCTGCAAGACAAATTGCGCGCAATATCTTGCAGGTGCAACCCCTTGCTGCAAGAACTGCAGCATGTAAAACGGCCTTAACCTTTATTTAATATTATTGACAAGTGTTGCCCAAATTATTAACTAGAATTTAAGTAGGCCATGAAAAACAAATTGCCTAGAAACTGTCAAACAATTAAAACATATCGGCAATTTACTTATTCGTTTTTTAAGTTTTACAAATTGAAATAATAATCGGATTTTTCATATAGTGGCCTTTACCTTCTACGTAGTTCATTTTTCGTTTGTTTGCGTCACTGTTTAGAAGTTTTATTTGAACGTTCTATCGTCATGGAGTACACCCGCGAAGAACTGGTTGATATGGTTTTTGTGTTAGGAGAATCGCATAGAAATGCCTTTTTGGCCAGTAGGATTTATGCGCAAAATTATTCAGAACGAAGGCACCCAGACAGAAGGAGCATGACGAACTTATTAGAGAGATTTATGGCAACGGGAAATGTAAATTATACAAGACCAGTTAGAAATAGGCCCGTTCGAACGGAAGAAAATGAATTAGCTGTGCTATTAGCTGTCACGGAAAATCCTTCTGTTAGCCAAAAAGCAGTCGGGGATGCCGTAGGAGTAAGCGAAAGAACTGTTCAGCGAATTTTAAAGAGCCATAAATTTCATGCATATCATATTCAGTTGCATCAAGAACTCCTTCCAGCAGATTTTGAGAAACGTATTGACTTTTGTAATTGGGCACAAGCTAAAATTAGGTTAAGCTTTGATTTTTTTGATAAAGTTTTATTCTCTGATGAGGCCACATTTCATAAGAATGGATTTGTAAATCGTCATAACTACCATTACTACGCCGACCATAATCCAAGAATTTTTAGGCAGCTTGATCTACAACACAGATGGTCAGTTAATGTGTGGGGGGGAATTATTGGTGAACATGTTATTGGTCCCCATTTTTTTAATGGACATTTAACTGGAGCCATGTATCTCGACTTCCTAGAAAATCACTTGCCAAATTTGTGCGAAAATTTGCCGGTTAATCTGAGAAATACAATGTGGTTGCAACAAGATGGTGCTCCAGCACATTTTTCGTTGCCAGTTAGGGATCATTTAAATAATAATTTTCCAGATCGATGGATTGGAAGACATGGAGCAAGTGCGTGGCCGCCCCGGTCGCCTGATCTAACGAAATTAGATTTTTTTCTATGGGGCTACGTTAAGGAAATTGTTTACAACAAACCTCCAACAACTCCCGAAAATATGCAGCAACGGATTAGAACCGCATTTCAAAGTATTACGCCCGAAGTATTAAGAATAGTAGGAAGATCTTTTCATACCCGTCTTCGTTTATGCCTCGAAGAGAATGGAAGACATATCGAACATATGTTCTAAGTAAAAATTAATTTTAGCAATAATTAGATATTTGTTAATAATGTTAAATAAAGCTGTTACACCTTAAGTCGAGCCTTAACTCTTGGCAGTAATTTAAATTTTATGCAGCAAACGTAATTAGAAAAAATGTTAGGATTTTAGGTTTTTCCTCATAGCTAGAACTACGCTGACCTATCTAATATTTAAAATCGCAAAGGTATGAACATTACTAGTGAGGTTATTCAATTATCGTACTGAAAAACAAAGTACAACATTAGTTTTTTAAGAATATTTCAAAAACCTTCAGGAATTTTGAGATAAGTAATAATAATAAATGTTGATCTGTTAATTCTGTATCGGACAGAAAAAAAAAATATATAGGGTATTCCATTTTTCCACATTACTAGTGAGTTTATTCAATTATCGTACTGAAAAACAAAGTACAACATTAGTTTTTTAAGAATATTTCAAAAACCTTCAGGAATTTTGAGATAAGTGTAATAATAAAAAATGTTGATCTGTTAATTCTGTACCTGACAGAAAAAAAATATATAGGGTGTTCCATTTGAAAAAATGGAGAAAAATAATTTTTTATTTTGCAACGTTTGACATGGAATTTGGGTCACCCTGTATAAGTAAGACTTATAATACTCGTAGCAGAATAACTATAAACCTTTTGCAGTAAGCTACTAGGTTACCTTAGCTTTTAAGATGTTTTATCTAATTTTTATAAATATTTTAAATGTAGACTATAATTTTTTTTTCTTCGATTTTACCTTTTTTCTTCGAAACTATTAAAAAAAGAGAGATAATATTCTAGGAGTCTGTAGACTAGGCAAAGAGTGTTCCAAAAATGTAAAAAGATATAGGGTGTTCCATTTTAAAAAATTCAACTTTTATGCGCCACTATTTTTTCTAACACCCTGTATAATCAAGAATATTTTTAAAATGTGCTCTCTAATCAACAGCATATAGTGGCTTTTAAATATTTTTTCTAAAATAAATGGTTTAGGTATAATAAAAGACGGGAGGTGAGCTGCAGGATATATATATATATATACAGACAAATTCAAAATAAAAAATATGTTATTTATCTCACGTTGAATGAGATGGAATTACGTAGAAAAGATCTGGATGGTCAACTTATAAACGAAATTGTGCTAAAACAATACATTCAGTTAAATAATATAATTCTAAATATTTTACACATTAACATTAGAAGTCTAAAAAATTTCACTCAATTTCTCCTATTTTTTGAACAATATTGTCTTCAATCCTGTGATATTCTAATACTTAGTGAAAACTTTCAGCAAAAGGGTGAAATTAATCAAATTAGTGGGTATAACAGTTATTATAACAACGGGTATTATAACAAGACAAACAACAGTAAATGACATAAAACTTAATGTGTCTAAAACAACTATCAGTAGAATAATGTTATCAGTAGAAGACATAACTTTTGGCATTACAGCGATATACAAGCCTCAAACCTCCAATATCTGAAACTATGTTTTTAAAAGACTTGTCATTATTTTTTGAGAGCAATCTGACTAATAAAATAGAAATTTTTACTGGTGATACAAATGTAAATATTTTAAACAAAGAAAATAATACAGTAAATGAATATCTTTCCTTAATGGGAAGGCATGGCTTTTTTCGTTACATAGTATCGCTTACTGGCACAACTGGCCCCTCTACATGTTTAGACCATCTATTTGTTTAACAAAAATTTAGAACCCAGAATATGACTTTCAAATCATTTAAACTAAATAGTAATGTAAATGATCATTTACCCGTGAAGTTAAATGTTGTACTTAAAAAAGAAACAAAAATTAGAGCTGACGCATATTTAAAGAAAGAGACTTCTGTTTTGTATGAACTATTTAAACAGAAAATATCTTCTCAAAATTGGGAAGGTGTTTTCATCAGTAACAACCCAGATGAAGCAACAAACATTTTTGTCAATATAATTTTAAACACAACGAGGGAATGCACAAAAATTATATTTAACTCTAATTATAAAAAACCTAAGAAGATTAAAGAATGCATAACTGACGGACTAATAACCTCAATCAGACACAGAGATAAACTAAAGAAACGACTAATAAAACACTTTACACCTGAACTTGATACAGAATATAAAAATTACCGTAATTTACTAAATAAGCTAATAAAAACACAAAAATTTCAATTTTATAAAGAACAAATACAACTAAATAAAGGAAACATTAACAAAATGTATAAAGTAATAAACGACGCTACGAACGCAAACTCAAAAAGAAAAATTCAAAATTTACTGATAAAGATAATAATGCTTTTAATAAAAATGTTGACATGGCTAACTACTCTAATGATTATTTTACTAACATAGTAAAACCCATACACATAATACCTCAATGTATTTAAAACCTGTAACAAAAAATGAAATCATAAAGCAAATAGCTCCCTTAAAAAATGGCAGTGCTCCAGGCATAGTGGAAATCACATCAAGGCTTATTAAACTTATACATTCTGACATAGCAAACCCAATGACCCATATAATAAACTTAAGTTTTAAAAATGGTAAAGTACCCAATCACTTCAAACAGTCAGTAATTATCCCAGTACATAAGTCAGGGTCAAAAAAGAATATTGAAAACTTTTGAACAATAAGTCTCATAAATAATTTTGCCAAAATCGATTTCGTTTCACAGACGGTCTTAGTACTTCAGATGCCATGTACTGCCTAACCTCTGATATAATAAAGATTCTGAATAGCAATAAAAATTTCTGGCTAGATTCATTGACCCTTCGAAGGCTTTTGACACAGTGCCGCATGAGCAACTTATCGGCGTCCTACACCGATATGGAGTTAGGGGCCTGATGTTGAAGGTATTTGAGAGTTACCTTACAGATAGATCTCAATATGTAAAAATTAGCAATACGGTTAGCGGTCCATCTAAAATAAAAATAGGCGTTCCACAGGGAACAATTCTCGGACCCATACTGTTTATTACTTACATAAATTCTCTACTAAATTTAAATATAAATGGCAAATTAATATCTTATGCAGACGACACAGCTGTTTTATTTACAGGTAGCTCATGGGATGAAACAAAAAAATAAAGCAATAGAAGGCTTTAATAAAATAAAAAATTGGCTTGACTTTTTCAAATTATCACTCAATATTTCAAAAACAAAACATTTTCAATTACTGACGCAAATAGACATCCTTTTGATAACATTGTCTTTAACAATAATCCCCATATTGAGATCCATGCTGTTAAGAAAACAAAATACCTGTGAATAATAATTGACGAACATTTAAGATGGACCGACCACATCGAATATCTATCAAACAGAATACATAAATTGATATATAAATTTTATATTATAAGAGAATTTTTGAGTACGAATCAGATTTTACAAGTCTTCAAATCCCTGATTTAGTCTCTTTTTAGATACGGTATAGTAAGTTGGGGAGGAGCATAAGTTATTTACGTCTTTTTTGTCGTTTATGGCGTTTTTGTTTCTATGGATTTCAGCCATTTCGAAAAATTCTCTTCTTTTTTTAAATTAGGTTCCGTTTTTAATATCCTGGTGTGTTGATAGTTAAACGTATGTTTTTTGGATATTTCGTGATTAGTTAATGTCGTGGTGTTCTTTTTGTCGTATTTTTGACTTTTTAACCTATTTTCCAAATACGTGCTGGTTTGTCCAATATAAACACCGTTACAATTGTTGCATGGAATCTGATAAACGATATTACTTTTTTTATTTATAGGTGTTTTTCTGTTTAAACTACTGAAATTTTTTGACAATTTATATGCTTTGTGGCGTGTTGAGATATTATATTTTATTAACAGTTTTTGAAACTGCTGGGATAAAACATTTATGAAGGGCAAAGAGATATATTTGGTTTTCTTAGAATCTGAATTCATATTAGGCGGTACAGAACTGTAATATTTGTGTATTCTGGTTTTGAATAGTTTATTAATTCATTTTAAAGGGTATTGGTTCAATTCTAGTGCTGCTTTAGCTTTTTTGATGACTCTTTCCCTGCAATCAGGGTCAGGGAGTTTAATTGCCCGATCTGCTATACCAATTAAGACAGATCTTTTTTGTGATGTTGGCAAGAAGTAAAATTTAGGTATCGAGAAGACCAAGTTTGTTTGGTATACCATTCCGTTTTAATAATATTTCCCATATGGTATAACGTTAGGTCTAGAAAGTTGACCCTGTTGTTTTCCTAGATTTCCATTGTAAACTCTCTTATGGTACTGATTGAAATGCTTTAAAACATCAAACGGATCAAAACTCTAACATAAACATAAAGTTTTGTGTTATGTGTTATCCATTATAATTTTTAATTCTAAATTACTGTAAGGATAGATGTATACAAATTTTAAAAGTTTGAAAAAGTAATCTTTTTCGGGTTACCTTAATCTATTTAAGACAATTCACAACATTATAACATTTATGTTTTAAAAAAAATTAAAATACAAGTCACACTTAAAATGGTACAAGTTGTTCAATTGGTGGAAAATACTTAATATAGGATTTTTATAATACTAGTATCAATTGTCTAAGATGTTTGAATACATTTTGCATAGATTTTTTATATCTGTTTTATCGTTAATAGAGTTCTCGGATTTTGTAATACAGATCATCTCCAGGAATTCTCGTTTTCTTTGGTATAACGTGGGTTTTTTGGTTTTTATGCGTTTTACTTTTTAATGAGCTAACATTTTGTTTCCAAAGATTGTAACATTTATGACAAAGTCTTATTATGTCTTATGTCTTGTTTTTTGAAAATAGATTGAAATTTTTCAAAAAGCCCCTGTATATATGGAATATATCATCCCGCATGTGCCGTAAGAGTTAAAGGGATCATGGTTTGGGATATAACAAATTAATTTATCCTAAATGTAGAATGACAATAGAATACAAGGATAACCTCAAAACCTTTCAAGAAAACAATGAATTGCTTACAGCGCTTTTGCTGGACACTCGAGAAAAGAACGTTTTATTGCAGGAAAAAATCGAATGGTTGGAGGAGGAAGTTGATATACTTAAAAAACAACAGGGAAACTCCCAGAACGATTATTTTATTGAAAATAAACAATCTCTGCTTGCCCCACTTCCCCCTGCGGGAGTTGCTACGCCGGCTATTTTTGGCAGAAATGGACTTGATGCGCGTGCTCAACCGGATATTACGAGGGAGCCGTCGAAAGTACCACAACTAGAGACTCAAAAATGGATCATTCAATGACAAATCATAACAAAATAGTCCGCTCAAGATGTAATTAAGAATGCAGTTCTCCTTATTAGAAAATAATGCTTGTCCAAATCGCAGTTTGTATCAAAATACAGACGATTTTACTATGGTGAAGGAATCAAGGAGCAAAATGTAAACAATTTAAAGCAGCACCAAGTAAAAAGTAGCTTGACGTTAGCAGAGCCGATCAAAACTTGAAGAAAGGGGATTTTTTGAATTACATAAAAAGTAAAATTGGTAATTTAAGCGAGAATGAAGTGGAGATTGATTTGTTGCCAGCAAAGGGACAAAGTAATGCCTTTAAACTAGGCATTGCATCTATGTTTTGCAAAACTTTAAACAGACCAGATTTAAGGCCAACGGACATTGTATTTAGACAATATATTTTCAAAGGACCAATTTCAGTAGAGATAGAAATAGGAACACTGAAGAAAATTTTCCGAAAAATGCAGGAATAGGAAACAGCACTTAAAAGTCTACTATCAAAATAGCAATTGCCTTAGAACAAAATTACTAGAATCAATAATGTTTCGTGTTTTGATTATGATATAATAATGTGAAACTTCAATAGCTTCAGAGTATGGAGACACCGAACTAGGACTATATAATTATAACATGTTTAGGAGAGACGGAGATGTAGTTCAAACTGGTAAAAAATGCAATGGAGGTGTTCTTATTACGGTTTGGAAAGACCTCAGATCTAAAAAATTACACACGAAGGATGAGTCTTCTGTGGAAATTTGGGTCTGAGTTCAGTTTCGTAACACTTACAGACTTTTTTGCTATTGCTATACTCCTTCTCAGTCACCAACATGTTTACATAGTGGGTGATTTCAATTTGCCTAGACTGACTTGGTCAAATGACTAATTAGCTTTATGTACACAAGGACATACAATGGTGGCTGAACCTTTCATACAAACATCCTTTTCTATTTTTTTTTCAATTGAATAACATTAAGTCAAAGTAGCTTTATTGTTATAAATTATGCAATTGTTGGCAAAGCCTTGTGAGTAATATAATTAAAATTAACTAAACTATGACTACATTAATAATTATGTTATTAAACTAGAGTCATTTTTAATTTTAAATAAAACAAAAAAAAATTAAACAATTTTAATAGGTATAACATTAAATTGCTTGTAAAAAACGTAACATACAAAAACAGGCACAACAAATATCAAAGTAATTGCACTAAGTACTACAAATATAGAAAAAGCTACATTAAATTGTCAGAATAAAATTCATTTAAGGTATAATATGACTTTTTCATTAGTAGATATTTAGTTTTCTTTCTGAAAGCCTTCTCATGCCCAAACCTCCTTATATTTAATGGTAAGTGGTTAAACATTTTTTTGCCACCATTGAAAAATGATTATTTTAATGTATTTGTACTTAGGAATCGCCAAACATAGTGTATGAAAATGGCGCATGTTATAGTGATTAGACACAAACAATTCATTATTATACTTTTTATGGACCAGACAGAGAGATTCTAAAATAAATAAACAGCATAAAGTCAAAATTGAATGCTTTATAAATAAAGGACCACAAGAATCGCGGACTTTTACATCAGACAAATCTTAATGCTCTCTTCTGTAACAAAAAGACCCTATTAAACAAATAGTTAGAACATGAGCCCCAAAAGCATATGCCATATCGAAGGTGAGCCTCAACCAAAGCAAAGTAAGAGTTGCGAGCTGCAGATGGATCTAGGTTGTTAGAGATAATCCGTAGCGCATAACAACTAGAGGAAATTTTATTGCATAAATTGTTGAAATGAGTTTCAAACTTCAACTTTTTGTCTATAGACAAACCCAGAGTTTCAAACTTCAACTTTTTATCTATAGACAAACCCAAAAAATTTGTGGAGGTAGGCATTGCAATTGGGACATCATGCAGACACACATTCTCAACATTACATCTAAAATTAAGTATATTAGTCTTGGATACATTGAAAGTTAAAAAGTTAGCATCACACCATAGTTTCATTTTAGTCAAGTCATCATTTACATTATCTGCAAGACCCTCCAAGCCAAAGAACTGTAGTGTTGTCTGCAAAAATGGTGAGTTTACCTAATATGTCAAGGTGAGGGAGGTCCTTGACATAAATAAGAAACAGCAAAGGGCCAAGAACCGATCCCTGAGGGACGCCCGAGTTCAGAACACGCTCAGATGAGTTGTTCACATTAAATGTAACTGACTGCACACGTCCCCCGAGATATGAACGAAACCAATTGTGCATGGTTACCCGAAAACTATACTCTGTCAGTTTCCACAACAGTATTTCGTGATCGACGCAATCAAAAGCATTAGGCAAATCACAAAACACTGCCGCAGCCAATTCTCCAGAGTTTAAATTTATATAAAGATGTTCTAGGAATTCAAAGATAGAATTACTCGTTCCTCTTGACATCTTAAACCCAAAGTGTTGAAGACTTAAAATGCTATTTCTACTTAAAAAAAGATATCATTCTCACCTTAACAAGTTTTTCTACCACTTTTGCCATTGTGGGTAGAAGTGCAATTGGCCTAAAGTTAGAAGCATCCTCACAATCCCTGCTCTTAAAAAGAGGGAGAACTATAGAAACAATATTTCGAGCGCCACTGCAGGCAGGGCCTGGAAGATCCGTAAGGAAATCTGGTCCTAACCTGATGCACTCTGATTCTTCATTCCCCTAAAAATGATTTCCATATCCGCCACAGAAACGGGAGTAGAAAAGAATGTGTCAGATACGGAAATATGACCCAATTACTGCCTGAAGGTGTTCTCAGTTGATTTTAAGGGTTTTAATTTTTCAGCGACACGGCAGAAATATCTAATTAGAACCTCCGCACTCAAAGCACTTGGCACAGGCATAGAATTGCTTTTTAATGTAGGGAACTCATATTTTTTCTTGATATGGTATACCAAGTACATCTTTTTTTTGCTTTATATTAATAAGAGTAAAAGACCTGTTAAACAAATCCAGGAATAGAGAATGATAACTATACAGAGGATCCGCATTATCTAAAAGAGTCCTCCAGTTAGGCCGATTACAGAGTCGAACAAACTTGCTAAAGTTTTTTTTCGTGTACATTCTGCCATGCTTAACATTTATTTTTTTTACATTTGTTTTCAAGTGAATAACAATAATAATAAGTGGTAATCCTGCATTCACAATTGAGCACTGTATCTTGTTCTTATCAATATTAGAACATATGCAATCTATAAGAGAAGCAGAGTAGGCTGATATTCAAGTTGGAATACCAATATGCATCTCCAGGTCAAAGGATTTTAAAAGATGTTGTAGTGATAAAACTGTATAATTGGATTCCAAAAAGTTTAAATTAAAATCACCTGTTAAAAGCAAGGTAGCTTATGATGGAAGCTCGGACAAGAGTAATTCCAACTTAACCAAAAACACACTGACATCGGCAGAGGGTGATCTATATATCTCCAACACATAAAGATTAAGTTTAGTGCAAAATTCCATGGAGTGATAGCAAACACTGTCAAAAGCCTTACATATGTTAATTTATGATTATTTTACTTTATTTTTGACGGACTTACTTAGCATATAGTTTTAGAAATTTAGCTTTGTGAACAAATGTTTCTTATATTTTAATGACAATAAAGCATATTTTGATTGATTGATTGATAAATAACATCGATCTGCTTGCCAGCCTCAAACGATGTCACTAAGTAGTTTTGAAATATTGCAAGATCGGTAGTTGTTGAACGACCACGATAAAAACCATGTTGCATACTCGTAATATAGTGTTTTAAAGACTCAAATATATGATCGGTGATAATTGCTTCAAAGAGCTTTGGTATATGTGAAAGTAAAGAAATACCTCTGTAGTTCTTCACATCACTTTTATCACCAGATTTGAAAATGGGCAGAAGGGTAGAAAATTTTGAAAATTCAGGGAAGGAACCCAGATTAATGGATCTCTGAAAAATTATACATAGAGGCTGAGACAATGACTCACAGCATCGTTGCAATAGAATAGTAGGAATTCCACCAGGGCCAGCTTTCTTGGAAGGATCAAGGTCCTTTAATTTATTAAAGATTTCTGCCTCTGTAAAACAATATGTTGATAGTATCTTTCCTGAATAACTTATTGGATCAATTTTACTAAAGTCTAAATTATGGTGGTAAGTATAGCAAGACTGAAAGCGAGTAGGAAAAGCATTTGCAATGTTATTAGATCCATTGATTTCTTGCCCATCAAAATTCATAACACTGGGCAGATTGGAGTCCCTTCTTAAGTTTCATACAAATGTCCAAAAGTATTTAATGTTTTTCGGGATAAGTAGCTCAGTCTGTGTGACATATGTAAGATAACACATATCAATTCGAAGTTTAACCTCACGTCTTACCTCAGAATAGGCCAAATAGTCAGCAAGTTTATCGGTTCTTTTATATCTTGTGTATAAGCAATTCGTTTGCCCAATAAGCTTTTTTAAGGGAAGGTCAAACCATTTGAGATATTTATAGTCAGCCAAGATCTTCTTGGGGATACAATTATTGATACCCTGAAATAAAACCTCATAGAACTGTTCAACCATTCTGTTAATATCAGGCTCAGACAATAAGAATGACCAGTCGGACTGCTTATAAAAAATATCCAAATTGACGAAATTTGCTTTATGAAATTGGTAAACACTTGATTTTGATTTTTTATCGACGAGAAATATTTAATTTTATACTTCACTTCAATTGCTGGATGGTAGGGGTCAATCTGTACAAGAGGAAAATTTAACGATGAAATGAAAACACTAACGAAGTCATCAGCAAATAGCAGGTCTAAAATTCTGCCCATGTGATTGCAAAGAGAATTCATTTGTTGCAATTCAAGAAAACTCATTGTCACAAAAAGAGTTTCAGAAGCTAAGGACGGTAAACATTTTGGAACTAGTGAATTGTCTTCATAGATCCATTCCACCGAAGGAAGGTTAAAATCCCCAAGAATAAAAAATGTATGGTTATTGAATCTATTTCTCAGCAACTCACAGGTATTGCAGAAAGACTGATAACATTCCTGGTTAGAATTAGGTGGAAAATATACACATCCTAGAACTAAACTTGCATTGCCTACCTTCGTCAGAACCCAAACAGCGTCGTACTCCATATGAGCAGGAGTAACAATCATAGAAGCCTGAAAAAAAGAAGAAACGGCAATCAATACGCCGCCGCCGCGTTGACACCCTAGTTCTTAATAACTTCTATCTGCTCGAAAAACTATATATTCATTTTTAAATATTTCATTGTTAAAAATATCCCCATTAAGACATGTCTCGGTGAGTAATATTACGTCATAGTCGCAAGACATGACGTTAGACCCCTGACATTTTGGTAAAACATGACAAGACTACCATCCGCTGAAGATCTGTTATTACCACCAGTTACCATTTCAAATTGTGAGTTTGAACGTTGGGCAGTTGTCAAAAATTTTGCTGGCTGTTATTATCGACGGAATCATTAATCATCTCCACGCCTGGTGACAAATGAGAGAAAGAGGAAACTAGCCTGCCTCCATCAAAAAACAATCGAAAGATATACAAAAAAAGCTCAGATTTTGTTGCATAATCTAAAGCTCCGTTCCGTGAATTGGTTATCAATGGCAAGAAACATGCATGGGAACCGGTTATCGTTGACTCAATAAATGCATTTTGTTGTGCTATAAAGTCGTTCAACACTGGACGATTATATCGTAGAGGGGGGCCAAGAATGAGAAGATTAGTGTTTTTTGTTTTCTCAAATTGTTACATATGTTAATTGTTGATGGTGTCTTGTTGTATTTTTTTGCCCATAATTGGGTCATATATGCCAGTAAATAGCAGAACACAGTCTCTTTTAAAAAAACCTCTACATAGAGAAATACATTCCCGCGAGAAGCTTTCGAAGTCTACCCTATCCAACTGTTGACAATTTATATCATATCTGTTGTTAGTGATTTTTTTAATAATTTGAATTAAACCTTTGACCACCGCATCTCCAATTATCAATATCTGGATTGTTGTGATTTTGGAGTTGACTTCCTTTCATCTGGGTTCCGACTGGTAACTTTTGTATATTTACCGCACTTCTTAGCTTACTTAATTCAGATTGGTACCAGTCATTGTCTACCTCCAACATCTTTAAGCTAGCCAGCATTTCTTTCATGGTTTGATTTAGGTCGCTTAGTTCGTTTTCCAATTTTCTTGACCGTACCTGTTCGTTGATAAGTTTTTCACTTAAAGTATTTTTTTCTTTTTCAAAGTTGGATATTTTTTTATTTAACATTAAGGTTGTTTCGCGCGATTCTCTTGATTTCTCCTCAAAATGCTGCTCTGCCTCTGCAACATCTTCAATGCCAAAGTAGAAGGATTTCCTTTTAAGGGTGGCAATTAAATTTTTTATTTCTTGTTGATGCTCAGCAAGTTGTTTATCCTTCTCACAGATACTCCTTTCATAAATTTGCTCTTAGGACCTCAGAGCTTCAGTGCCCCAAACCTTTCCTCAGACTTCTCAAATTCAGTGAGTTTATTTTCTTTACTTATATGATTTTCTTCACACTTCTTAGAACAGTAAACTTGGTGATTTTCTATTACTTTGAAATAGCTTCTTCTGTTAATGCAGCTGAGATGAAAGACGTTGCAGCATACGATACAAACTAGACTAGAAAATTCCTTGTTTACACAGCATTTGAAGCAAGCAGTCGACTTTTGCGATGAATTCAAAGATTCTTGATTCTATTCTATTGTTTCTGACTTTCTAAATGATCAATTCAAGAAGCTAATAACTACTAAGCAATATGGTTTCAGTAGCGGAAGGTCCATCAATACTAATTTGTTGGTTTACAAGAACACTGTCAAGGACTTTGGAGGAGGGCTGCGCTGCAGATTCAGTATAAACAGATTTCTCTAAGGACTTTGACAGAGTTAATCTTGATATTTTATGTGCAAAACTAAAAGGCAATGGTCTTGTTGGAAGATTTTTGGCCTGGGTAATGTTCTACTTCTCTGGAAGGAGACAAATTGTAGAAGTTAACAACAGCTACATTTCAGAACCTTTTATGGTTACATCGGATGTCCCACAAGGTGCACACCTGGCTCTACTCCTGTTTAGTCTGTTCATAGGTGATGTCACCAACTGAGATATTTAGAATCATCAACAGCAATGCAATGCAGGAGGATTCCGACAGGTTTGGGGCTTCGTGACATCTTAACATGATTTATTTATTTATTACATATATACATTACAGGTTGAAACCTAAATAGTATACAATTTATCATAATAAAATACATAATACATAGACATACTTATCATAAGTTACGAAATAAAAAAAGGGGTAAAAAACAGAAGTATAACTTTGAATACAGAACAGAACATACTATAACAGAAAAAAAGAGTCCATTTAATGTAATATGTCATGTAAAATTGCCTGTCACTGAATGCAAAGAAATGTAAATAACATACAATTTTCAAAGTGTACGAACACACCTGTGAATGAGTACTTCTTGAATAGTGAACCAGTTAAGAAAATTAATGTGGTTTGTGACTTGGATGTTTCTTTTTGTCAGTCACATTCAAATATGTTTCAATAAAGCATTGAAATTACTGGGTTTTATGAAAAGGAACACACAATCAGCATAGTACAACCTCAGCTTGATAATTCTAGTGTGGTATGGTCGCCTTTTTTGCATGTCATAGTCAATCAATTGAAAAGGTCCAAAGCAAGTTCCTTGGCTATATCACCTTCAAACTAAAAATACCATTCAAAGAGGTGGACTATAACAATATTTACTTATTACTGGGAATCGAGAAGCTCAGCAGTAGAAGAATAAAGTCTGATGTAATCTTTATTTTTAAGTAATTAACAATTTGGTGCATGTCCTGAAATTTTAGCAAATAAACATTTACGTACCACCATGGTCATAAAGACAATTAAAAACAGTAAAAACAGAAAACAACATAGAACACTGTATGGTCAAAATATTTCAACAAATAGAATGATGCGAAATGGAAACACAGTAGGTCTTAATTTCTTTAATGTCACTCCCTCAATTTAAAAGGGCAATTGCAAGACTGTGACCTCCACCAGTTTTTGATGCTGTGCTTTAACTAACTGGAGTTTTATTTTTGTGCTTTGTCTCTGTTCAGAGAAAGTTTGTACATATTTTGTAACTTTTTTCTTTTTAAATTATGTTGTATTATACCTATGTATGTGCTATATTTAACATTGATTTAAGTCATTTTCATGGGCAGGTTCTGTTAATTAGGGTTGTTTCGGTTTGAATCTATTGAAGTAAAATAATAGTATTTATTTTTTTGTATCCTCTGAATTATCTCTAATTTAGTTATCAAATAAAAAAATCATATTTAGGACATCATCAGTTACACAAGTTCACCCAAAAAGATAATTTTGGTTTAAAAAAGTTACTATATTTAAAATAACTTTATGAGAAACTCTGAATATTAGTATATACAATTTCCACATTCTTATAATTTTCCCTTATCAGTTTAGGACAGCCATGTACGTATTTCAATTAGTTCAACCTTCAATCTAACAAAGTCTTGCTACTTAGAGGTCAAAACAGTACTAATGTAAATTCGCTTAAATCGATCTATCTTGCTGTTGTTAGTAAGACTTGTTGGACATTTTGATGATTAGAAAGTGTAACTTGTAGTACTCTGTAGTTGTTTTGTTTTCTTTTATACTTACTACTTATTATTCCTTGAGCTATAACACCTAAATCTCTAAAAATTCTCTTTATTTCTGCGAGATCTGATTCCAAGGTATCCTCAACCAGATTGAAAATCATAACGTTATTTACTCTACTCTGCCTCTCGAAAACCTCCTTGGCTACCTTATAAAATCTGTTCATATGTAATTTAGTGTTTAATAGCGTTTACACCATTCGGAATGTGTTAGCCATAGCCAGCAAAAAACTTATATAATAAATGTATATTATAATTTATGACACTATTTTTTAGTTGTCCGCTTTCTAAAATCGGTCCTTTCTTTGAATTAACTTAATTTACAACTCTCTGTCTATTTAAAATCATAGTAATACAGCGGCCTCCCAACAACTATCTATT